>PKSG01000432.1:4215-91351 GCA_002916505.1 Tolypocladium paradoxum | reverse complement strand
GGCGGGAGCGGTGCCTTGGGGCGGAGGGGGAGGAGCGGCGCTGGGGGTCCATGGGCCGCTGGGTTGATGCTGGTGTTGGTGGTGGTGTTGTTGTTGTTGCTGTTGTTGCTGAGGGTATTGTTGGTGGCCCTGGGGCGGAAGAGAGTAGCCGTCTCTTGGTTTGGAGTATCCGCCGCGACCGCCTCCTCGGCCGGAACCTCGGCCTCTGCCCCCCCTGCCTCTGTGGTCTCCTCGACGGCCGCCGCGCTGGAAGTTAGACCGCGGCGGGAGCTCGACAGGTTCACCGGATGCCGCTCCGGTGCCGTAGCCGGGCGGTCGAGTCAGAGGCTTGTACGGCCAATCGTCATCGTAGTTCAGTCCTCCATCCGGGGCCATCTCCTGGCGCAGGGGATGCGGCCCTCTGCCTCCCCGCCCGCCGTCGCCGGGCGCCGCGTGCTTGTTCCTCTTCTTCTGCTTGAGCGCCCGCTTGTACTCAGCCTCCTTCTCGTCGTCGGAGAACTCCATCTCGTCGTCGCCCACCTCCTCGTCGTGGATGTTGCTCGCGTCGGAGCCCTTGATGCCCTTGAGCGGCTCGGTGAAGACGTACGAGGCGTGGTCAACGGGGTAGAAGATCTTGGTCCCGACCTCGATGCCCAGCTCCCTGACCTCGTCTTGCGAGTTGAAGCGCACCGTGTACATGGGCTGCAGGACCTTGCCGATGGTCTCGGCGACGACGCCAATGACGGCCCGGTCGGCGTTGCAGAGAAGGGAGCCGGTGTCCAGGACTTGGTACTCGCCCGGGGTGATGGCCTTGATGAGCATGATGTTCTCCACAATGTGCTCCGCCGCGCCGAGCTCTTCAATCTTCATCTCGGGCGTGATGGTGACGTCGGGTCTCGGGATGGTTTCCTCGGGCATCTCGTTCTTGGTCCGCACCTGATTCGCCGTCGTCGCCGCTCCACCCCTCGCGCCTTCGTCTTCGGAACCACCCTCCGTCTCCATCAGCAGCCGCGCAGTCTCCTCGACGCCGAGGAGCTCGTAACCCTCGTGGTCGGAATCCTCGTCCGAGGAGTCGGAGCTGCTGGACTCGGAGGACGCGTACGGCGATGAGTCAATCTCCCATTCCGGGTTCTCGCCTTGATCGTTTTGCAGTTCGGCCGGCGGGGCCGCTTCTTGTGTTTGTGGTTTTGCCTGGGGCTGTCGTGTTGTGGTTGAACTCTCGAGTCCTCCGAGGGCCGCCTCAAGGGCATGTGTCAAGGACGGAGGGCTCTCGGGTTGATCAACGGCCATTGCGTCTTCCGTTATCGGTTGGTCTTGCAGCGCATGTTCTCCCTCGCTGGGCTTGGTCTCTTCTTCCTTCTCACTTGCCGCTGGCTGCGCCGCTGACTCGGCGGCAGGCTGTTTCGCGTCTTGCATCTGAGCGTCTGGTTCAGAGGGAGCGGCGGCTGCAACGACGACATCGGACGGTGGGAGAGGAGGCAGGGTCTCGTTCGGTTTGGCCTGCCCCAGACCGGGGATCTGGAAGCCAGTCATGGTTTCTGTGCCTTGTCGGTATGGATGGATTCGAGACCAGTCTTGCGCTTGAACTAGAACGGCTGCGTCGTGCCGCGGGGCAGCTAAATCGCTGTTGGTGGGACTTGTTTCTAGCCTGGTTGAGACAGAGGCGAGAGGATATGCTCAAAGACAGTATGAATGAATACAGGCGTGGGCAACAGCCTTGTATGAGGTTTGTTGATGGGGTTGCTTGCAGGGTCCGCGTCTCCAGAGAAAATTCGAGGCCAGGTCGCCGTGTGGATCCTGGGCTGCATTGGCGCGCCTTCACCGGGAGCTCACCGAGCTGGTGGGCCTCTGCCCCTCCAAAGAGTTGAGCTCCCCAACGCCATGACGACAAGTTTCAACACCAACACAGCTCCCGCTCCCAGCACCATGGCTCCCAAACCAGCCGAAGAGACGCGGCAGTTCGAGCATCCCGCTGCCGGCCACGCGAAGAAGAAGTGCGGGCCAAGATCACCTCCTTGTGCCTCCGTGCGTCCCGCGTACCCTAATTGCTAATGCATGCTCGTGACAGGCGCAAGGGCCCGTATCCGATTGAGCCCATCACAGCGTTCTACATCTTCTTGGCCGCCAACGTCGTTGCGGCCCTGTTCGCGCCAATTCAAGACTGCGACGAGACGTTCAACTACTGGGAGCCCGCGCACTATCTCTCCCATGGCTACGGCCTGCAGACGTGGGAGTACTCTCCCGAGTACGCCATCCGCAGCTGGCTGTACGTTGTGCTGCACGCTGTTGTCGGCAACCTGCGACGATTGCTGCCGCAGTCCACCAAGGTGAGGCTGGGTTGCAACCCCCTGGCCTGGAATTATTAGTAACTCGACTGTCAAGATGGCCGAGTTTTACTTTGTCCGCTACGGCCTCGCCCTTGTCTGCGCTCTCTGCCAGACAGTCATGTTCAAGGTCGTCAGTTCCACCTTGAACGGCAGGATCGGCATCTTCTTCCTGATTGCCACAGTTACCAGCCCTGGGAACTTCCACGCCAGCACGGCATTCCTGCCCTCGAGCTTCGCCATGTACATGTGCATGCTGGGGGCCGCCTCGTTCATGAACTGGCGGGGGGGCCTCAAGACCTCTCAGGGCATCTTTTGGTTCGCCATGGCAGGCATTCTCGGCTGGCCGTTCGCGGCGGCACTTTGTGCGCCATACATCCTCGAGGAGGTCGTCTTCACGCTCTTCAGCGACAGGGAGACGTTTATTGAGTCCATCATCCGACTCTTCCGTGGTGTCATTGCCGGATTGCTTATTCTGGTGAGTGGGTATTCCTAAATGCTTGGATTTTACTTACCGCCTCCAGTTCTTCGACTTTATCATCAACCTCTTCTTCTACAAGAAGGTCGCAGTCGTCACCTGGAACATCGTCAAGTACAACATCTTCTCGTCGACCGGCGGTCCTGAGCTGTACGGCACCGAGCCCTGGACCTTTTACTTTAAGAACCTGGCCCTGAACTTCAACATATGGTTCATTCTGGCATTGCTAGCCCTGCCCTTGTTCATTGTCCAGAAGGTCGTCGCACCGTCGGGGCATGGCTTTCAGACTGGGCTACGAACGATTGTGTTCGTCGCGCCATTCTACATGTGGCTGGCCATCTTCACCGCCCAGCCGCACAAGGAAGAGAGATTCATGTACCCGGTGTATCCCTTCCTTGCTCTCAATGCTTCCATGTCCCTGCATATTCTTCTGTCTGCCATTGGCAGCTCGGACCCCAGCACGGTTATGGGAAAGATTCCCGCACGCTTGAAGCTCCTTGCGGTCAGCATCGTCCTCTTCCTGTCGTTGGATGTCAGCTTGGCTCGAATCTACGGCATATACTCTGGATACAATGCTCCACTGAGCATCTACAAACCCCTGTGGAATGGCAGCCAGGGCCAAAACGCCGTTGGTGGAGAAGGTGACCTTGTTTGCCTTGGCAAAGAGTGGTATCGTTTCCCGTCGTCCTACTTTCTCCCGCGGGACATGCACGCCAAGTTTGTGCGCTCCGAGTTTCGTGGTCTTTTGCCAGGCGAATTCTCCGAGGCCAAGACCGGGTTTGGCTTCTGGAGCGGCACGTGGCTGCCGACGAGCGGCCTCAATGACCGCAACGAAGAGGACGTGGGCAAATACGTCGGGCTGCGAATGTGCTCCTTCCTCGTGGACACGCAGTTCCCCGAGAGGGTGAACCCGCTGCCGCCCAACGAGCCGGACTACATTGCGGATGCGGAGATGTGGGATATTGTCAAGTGCGAGCCGTTCCTCGATGCTGCCAATACCCACATTCTTGCACGGACGCTTTGGGTCCCTGATTTGGAGATTGTTCCTGATAAGTTCAAGAGGAAATGGGGTCGCCACTGTCTGTTGCAAAGGAAGAGGACATGAGGGATGTTGCTTTGTACAACGGGGTCATGGTGATTAGACGAGCTCACCTGGAGTATATGCTCGCTATGCTGTATGACTGACACAAAGATAGAAAGCTGTGTAATTAATAAAAATTTACAACGTAGTCACCAAGATTCTTTGTTAAAAATGCGTTTTCAACACATTTTGTCGCTGGCGATACGCAAACCAGAGGTGGGCATCCATTGTAGCGCCAGCTCACGAAGCTGAATAGCGAACGGCCGACGTTGGCTGGCGTTTACGATGGCGGTAGAGGGACTGGGTAAGGACGTCTATATTTGCCTTGATACCGCATTGAACTATGACATAGCGTCGCTGAAGTCGCATTCTGACAATTTTACTTTTGGTGGCTACAACTGCCGTGGGCAATCATAATGTAGGTGCATCTACTGCTGATCCGGGTCGACATCCTTGAAGGTGGTGCCAATGGCAACCTCGTCGTACCAGATCTGGCGGAAGCCCTGGCTGCCCTTCATGTAGCCGTCGTCGTGCCAGCTGTTCGCGTACAGCCCGACGCGGAACTGGAAGACGCTGTCGTCGTCGACGGTGGTGGCCACGCCGAGGCGCTCAAAGACCTTTTTGCCGTCGAACCAGATCCTGTAGAAGCCGGAGCTGTCGCTCGCCCACCGGGCCTGGACGACGACGCGGTGCCACTGGCCGGCGCTGACGGTGGCGAGGCTGGGCAGGGGCTCGATGCTGCGGCCGCAGTTGGGCTGGCGGTAGTGGCCGCTGACGATGCGCGAGGTGAGCTGGTTGCCCTGGACCCAGACCATGGCTGAGGGCATCCAGTCGTCGCCGCCGCAGCCCGCGCCGGGCCGGTTGGCGATGAACTGGGCGATGTTGTACGACTGGTCCTGGAACTGCCACGAGTCGGAGAGGCGGAAGGCGAAGCCGTAGAAGAGCTCGTCGCCGCGCTTGTAGCCGTAGTTGTGGTCGACTTCGGAGTGGTAGCGGTCGCGGTAGCCGGTGTCGTACTGCTGCGTCATCTTGAGCGCCGAGGGGCCCTTGAAGACGACGTTGTCGACCTGCAAGACGGTGCCGCGGTGCTCGTGGCGGACGTAGTCCCAGCCGTTGAGGCTGCCTGAGTTGTAGAAGCTCCGGGAGGCCTGGGCGCCGGGCGAAACGAGGAGGGCCAGCGAGGCGGCATGAAAGGGTTTGAGGGCGACCATGATGGAGACTGGGAGATGAAGTTGAGACTGGGGTTGTCTGATCCTGAAGTTGATGACGGGGGATCGTGAAAGGCCTTGACGCAAAGTCTGGTAGACTCTTATATATCCCCTTCGCCCTGCTCTTCTTCACGCACCCTTCCCGGAGCCTGTACTTGCTGGGTGGAGCCGCATGTGGAATCCGATTGTCCGCCTGGAGCCGTCTTGTATAAGCGCAGCGTCCCATCGCAGACGGGGCTCTTGGCCCGACGATGCATTGCCGCCGCTGCGGTGTCACGGAGCCATCGATGGCGCGCTTGGCTGTGGTAGGGGTTCAGGTCCGGGAATGAAAGACGATTCGCGGATTAATCCAGGGCTCGGTCGGAACGATGGTTCGAATCTGACGTGCATGCAGGTGAAGTCCCGCGAACACCCTCTCCTCGGCAGCTGCGAGCAGGTCCTGACATGACACCAAACACGACGAAGGAGGCCTGTTTCCGCGGTTAGAGAATACTGTCGAGGCGGCGTTGGGAGCCTGAGGGCAAGGCGCAAAGCCGTCTCGATACTTACAGTTGATTCATATCCCTAGATGCTCCAAATGAAGATGATCTAGGCGACGAGACCTCCGAGATGCTGCCTGCGGAGTCTGCGATGCCTGCGTGCAGAGCTGGAGCTGCAGCTCACCCACTTACCTGGTCTCCCAATTGCAGAGGTGTCTTCTATCCAATCCCCCATGTGTGGATTCGGTTGGTGCATGTTGAAGAGAGGACATGCGCCCCGCCCAGGGACGTCAGGCCCCGCAGTGTCAGCGGTCCAGCTGATTGTTGAGGAGTGGTGGAGGCGGCCGTGGCTTGACAGGGGCCGACAGAACCTCACCGCGAGCCGAGGTTCCAGCCTCGTGTTCTCGCACTGCACCCGACATGGTGTTCAACTTCAGTGTCCAAGTGCTTGCCAGTGACAGTGCCATTGGAGCAACCCCCCTCGTGGAGTGCCGCCCACGCGCTAATGGCGAGCAAAGCCATCGGTGGCTGGCCTAACTGACATTTGGCAGCGCGGCTCTGGCGCCAATTGCTGCCTTCGGATGGCAGGCCCCAGGGGCCCCGGTCCCCTGGAGCCCTGACATCACCGCCACCTCACGCCGTTGACCGTCGACCTGACCTCCTCCACAGCACTCGCTCCTCGCTGTCCGGCCTGCGCTGCATCACGGCATCTGCCTCGAAACTCGCCCCGTTCTCGACGTGCAGCGGCAGAGCGCACCGCGACGCAGCCAACATGCCCATACGTCTGAAGATGCGGCCGCAGACGGCGCGCGAGATGAGCCCCGTGTCCGCGAGACTCGACTTTGACCTGCCAGACATTGCCGAGGACGACTCGTTTCGGCAGGTTGTCATGAAGCTCTCCTTGTACGTGTCACGGCGCTCTGCTCGCTGGATGCCAGCTCGAAACGCCCCGCGACGTCGATGCTAACGCCCGCTACCGCCTCACAGCTACTTTGCGGATGCCATCGAGCTGCCCAGCACCTTTGAGCAGCTTAGAACGACTGCCGCTGGCAATTGCCTTCGAGTCCTCGTGGACCATCTCCACGCGACCTGCACCAACCCTGCCATCGTCAATGCTCTGCTGTGCGTGCCCATGGCGCCCATCTGATTGTGCAGCCGTTTGCTGACGAGCCCTCGCAGCGCGCTCAAGTGGCACTATGCCGCCGACCACGAGCAAATGGGCCTGAGCGAGACCAAATCCAACGCCTGCGAGATTGCGGCCTGGCGCTTCCTCAGCCGCCTCTCGGAGCGGGAGGCCATGGGCTTTTGCCTGTACGAGCTCCCGGATCTTAGGGATGGTAGGGACGAGCAGCAGCAGCAAGAGTACGACCAAGAGGCCGCCGAGAGAACTCCTTTGCTGCCTCGCATCTTGCCCAGTCCCAACGACGACCCAATAGCTGTGCCTGCTGGTAGTTCCTCCAAGAGAGCCAACCTTCTCAGCTCCCTCTCCCGCCTCACCAACGCCAGCGAGGATGTCGGCGAGGAGCGAGACCCGACGCTTGCATTCAAGAGCCTGAATGCTTTGGAAATCGCCGCCATCGCAAACGCAAAGCGATTTCTCAGCCAGCACGTTGTGCAGAAGATCATCAGCGGAATCTGGAACGGCGACATTGTTTTCTGGGACAGTCTATCTGTGCATTCCACAAAGAAGCACCGCTTCTACAATCCGCAGACGTCGGACCCATACTCTCGACTACGCGTCCCCAAGTACCTCAAGAGCTGGGAAGTGCTCTTCTTCGCCGTCTTCTTGTGTCTCTACTACGCTGTCCTAATCGTTCGCGACGAGAGCCGTATCACGGCGACTGAAATTGCCTTGTTCATCTGGATCGCAGCCTTCTTCTACGACGAGCTGAGCGAGTGGATAGACGCCGGGTCCATCTTTTACGCGACGGATATCTGGAACTTGTTTGACATGATCATGATCCTCATTGGCTTCATATTCGCTGTTCTACGTGAGTGGCCATCATCCCCTGACGTCGCGCAGCCATGCTGACTGTAACACTAGGAATCATCGGAATCACTCAGCACAATGTCAGGATGAACGACCTAGCCTTTGACGTGCTCGCGCTCGAGGCGCTGTTCATGATGCCGCGCATCTGCTCCATCTTGAGCCTGAGCCCGTACTGGGGAACCTTGATTCCCTGCCTCAAGGAGATGGGCAAGGACTTTATCAAGTTCATGGTCCTCGTCGTCATCATCTATCTCGGTTTCCTGACCACCTTTTCGCTCGTGGGCCGCGACGTCTTTGACCTTGCCAAGATGACGGGCATCCTGACCAAGATCTTCTTTGGGTCAAGCTACGTGGGCTTCGAAGTCATGCACCAGATCGATCCCATCTTCGGGCCACCACTGATGATCATCTTCATCACTCTGACGTCCATCCTGCTGACCGGATCTCTGACCGGTATGCTGTCCAACAGCTTTTCTCGCGTCATCACGCACGCAAGGGAGGAATACCTCTATGTGTACAGCGTCTATGTCCTGGAGGCGTCCACTAGCAATCGGCTCACGCATTTTTACCCGCCATTTAACCTCGTTGCGCTCATCATCTTCCGCCCGCTGCGGCTCGTGTTCCGCAGAGACGAGAAGTTCCGCGCCGGTCGCATCGTGCTCCTGAGAATCACCCACGCCCCGATTGTGTGGGCGATTCAGCTCTACGAGCTCGTCCGGCGCAAGGTTAACAACGAATACGCCGGGTTAAAGGGGCCCAATGAGTCGGGGCGAAGAAGTCGACGACCGGAGATACCACACGTCAGGCCGTCCTCGGGGCACAGCCGGCAGCTATGGCCGGCTTCCAGAGAGTCGAACATGCTCCGGCCCGACAAGAGGGAGTATGACGACATGGACGCGCCGACGGCTGTGGAGGTTCAGATTGACGAGCTCAACCGGAAGATTGACAAGCTCACGACTGTGATTCTGGCCATGCAGGAGAATCACTCTGGTGACAAGCCGGTCACAGACTCCACGTGAGTACGATGGGCCCTAGGTCCGACATGGAAGTAAGAGAAACACCTCTACATGTATCTTTCGGACGAGCATAGGATCGTATTCATGGCGCTGTTTATGTCGTGTGGGAAAGGAACGGGGGTTGACGAGGCACCAGGAAGCACGGGAGGAGTCTCTGGTGCCGTCTGCTGTTGGCATGCGAGTGGCATCGTTTTGAGCTCTACTATAATAGAACCAAGAGTGCGAACATTACGGAATGGCTACATTACAACCGCACCAGCAGCTATTGGACTCTGCGCCCACAAGAGCTTGACACTTTCCCTAGTTTGTAAATTCGATGCGCGATTAATAGGTCCCTCCAAATCGGCGTATCCAGCGGTTGGGTTCCACTTGCAAGGAGTCCATGGCAAACGCGATGCGCCATGATTAATAGAAACAGGGGTCATCGATGCGTCGCCTTTCGAGTCCTTTGCATAGACGTGGCGACGCACCGTAATTAAAAGCGACGCGTTTAATGGAACAGGGGTCCTCGACACGTCGCCGTTAGTTATGGCGCGTCGCGACGTCTATGCAATGGACACTTTGTTCTTCACGCCTCCGGTTTTGTCATGCTCAGGTGATCAATCATGGCATCCAAGCCAGGATCCACGGCTCTCAGCTCTGCCGTCGCGACCCTCGAGCACGACGATGCCGCGAGCGTTGCAAGCGACCTGAGCACCAACAGCTACCATGTTGGGCTCAAGCAGGACCTCCTCAGCGCTCTCTCAAGCATCCAGACCCCGGGATCCTTCGCCGCTTTCGGCGCGCTGGCCCGGCAGCCGCCCGCCGGCTTGTTCGTCAGCGGAGTCGGCGACATCGCCATGCCGCTGGGCGAGTCCCAGGCGCGCCAGCTCATGGCAAAGGCTCGCCAGGCGCCGTACGGCAAGGGGAGCGACACCATCGTCGACACGGCCGTCCGCAACACGTGGGAGCTGGAACCAGAGCAGTTCGCCTTCCGGGACCCGGCGTGGCCGGGCCACCTTCGGGCTCTGCGTGCCCGTGTTGCCCAGGATCTAGGGATCAATACGACCATCAGGGCTGGGATTTACAAGATGCTCATCTACGAGAAGGGTGCCATGTTCAAGGCACACACCGAGTATGTTCCCGAATCTTGACAGGTGATGTCATGTATACGTAGTCTGACGACCTTGGCCGCGCAGCACGGAGAAGATATCAGGCATGTTCGGCACCCTCGTCGTCTGCCTGCCGTCGGCGCACCAGGGCGGCGAGGTGGTCCTCAAGCACTGCGGGGAGAAAAAGGTCTTCAAGACGTCCGAGGCCACGCAGTCGTACGCCTGCTGGTATTCTGACGTGTCGCACGAGGTCCTCCCCGTCACGTCGGGCTACCGCTGGGTCCTGATCTACAACCTCGCCCTCGACGTGGCCGAGACGCGTCCGTCGGCAGGCGTACAGCGGTCCGAGACGCGAGCGCTCCGCCACACTCTGCGACGATGGCTGGCCGAGGGCGGAGCTTCGCGAAAGAGGAAGTGCATCTACCATGTGCTCGACCACGACTACACCGAAGCCAACGTCTCGCTCAGGGGGTTGAAGACGCGAGATCTGGCTCAGGTCCAGGTTCTGCAGGACATGTCCAGCGAGCTTCCCGTGGAGATCTTCCTCGCGCTGCTGGAGAAAGAGGAGATGGGAAGCTGCGAGCACGATCACTGGGGCTCGAGGTACTCCCGGCGGGGTGCTTACGACGACGAGGAGGATGAATCCGGCTTCCATGCACTTGAAGATGTTTTGGAGAGCAGCTATAAAGTCAAGACTCTTGTCGACTTGGAGGGCCGTTTGGTGACGCAGGATCTGCGCCTTGATGAAGATGACATCCTCCAAGAAGACTGCTTCGAGGACCTCGAAGCGGAAGAGGAGTATGAAGGTTATATGGGGAACTCGGTATGTCTCCATTGGCCTCTAAATCGAAGCTGGCTCCTGGGTCCCTGGGCGGAGCATGAGGTGCTAATATTTTCATTTTCAGGGGCCCACGGCGACGCACTGGTATCGCGTGACGGTACGCCCCCAGATTCTTCCTCGCTTGCATGGCTGGTCACAACTCACTCGTCCACAACTTAGGCCGTCGTCATTGTTCCGCGCAAATCGGTCGTCTCTTTCTTTAATTCCCGCGATGTCTTTAGTTCCCGCGATGGATACACGTCATCACGCAAGAACCTCCAGCCACAGATCCGCTACTTCGCCCGAGCGTGTTTGGAGCTACAGGCCCCGGAGTCTTCGGTCACCGCGCTGGTGAAGCTCTGCGAGCAAGCGTGGAACAACCCGCCCATGTCGAGCTACGGTTATGACCCGAATCAACCGGCGATTGATGGGAAGGGCATGTGCGACGTCCTCAAGGTCGGGGTCCAGCGCGGACGATATGCATTTTTCGAGAAGGCTGCCGCCCAGCACAAGGGCCTGCTGCCGACCAGCTTCTTCGCCTGGGCGCGGCTGTGGTTGGGCGATGACGCCAATCAACGATTCGAGGATATCCAGAAGGGGTATGTTCGTCAGTTGGCCAGTTCGGAGCATTCGGGAGCTAACCATGGTAGCTTGTGCTCGGCCGTTTCGTCGTACCCTTCTTTCGCCAACCAGTTCAGTGCGGTCGCGCACTTCGCGCCCGTTCCCAACGACTTGTTGGCTCCCGACGCCGTCCGCACTCCCGATTGCATCCTCGCTTGGGCTCGTAGAACTCTCCGCTCGAGCCTGCATGCCTGCGCGTCCATGTCCAGCAGGCTAGCCGAGGCAGATGGATCAGCCATGGTTGACGTTGCCCTGTACTTCAAGGACCCCTATGCCGTTCTCTCGGGAGTGTGCGTTTCACCGGCTCCCTTCAGTCTGCTGTACGCACAACGCTGATCAATGCTGCAGCGTGGCGCCCAAGATCGATCGAAGACGTGACGCCGGGGCGTTCTTCCTTGCATTCCTTGCCCGACTGCGACAGCAGAGCTCCGAGGGTATCCTCCCTACGGAAAAATGCAGGCAGCTTTATCGGACCATGGCCAGAGCCTTCATCACTTGCAATAGTTTCACGCAGATGCACGGTGAGGAGAAGGGAGTCGATCGCCCAACAGCTGTCAGTCATGAAGCGCTCTCCGACTTCTTCTCTGCCATGATCAAGACAAGCACGGATGCAGACGACCTCCTGACGCCACTCATTTCGCAACTCGTTTCAGACGCTCCCCGGTTCCCAGCCGCCGCATTCCACAGCCTGTGGCTGCCCTTGTTGCACTCTCTCATCCCCATTCTCGACGCCAACGTCATACCCCTCGATACGCCACGCTATCAACAGCTCTTCTCCGCAGTCCTAAAAGCCTTCCTCAACACACACGTAGGACGCGAGCCTGCAAAGAATACGAACCTCGCGCGGAGCGGCGTGCACTGCAACTGCTCCGACTGCGGGCCCCTGAGCGCCTTTCTGGCTGGCCCGGCGCAGAGGGTCGGCTTATTCCGCATGAATAAGCAACGGCGTCAGCACTTGCACCAGAGGCTCGATGATGCAGGCGTCGACTGCACCCACGAGACGCGGCGGGTGGGCTCACCCCAGACTCTGGTGGTGACCAAGACATTTCAGCGCAACGAGAAGAATCGTAGGGACTGGGCCGCCCGGCGGGCACTGGCGGTCGAGCAGGTTCGGAAGTTTGACCGGCTTCAACTCGGGCTGCTACTGGGGCCGGACTACGCGAGCATCGCGAGCATGGACTACCTCTCGGCGACGCGGCCGGCTCGGGGGCCGTTGCAGGGCATTGGCTCCCTGGGCTTGGCCCGGCCGCCGGTGGCTGGGGTGAAGCGGAAGTTGCCTCCCGCAGAGGCCGATATCATTGATTTGACTGGCGATGACTAGCTGACTGCGATTTAGAGCGTGGGCGGCGAGATGGGAAGATTCGAGAGGCCAATGAGCGAGGAGGTTATGCAACACCATACATGCCGTGCGGAATGCGACTTCTGTTGATGAGTGCGTTTTCCGAGGCAATGGCTACATCGCTGTAGAACCCCTGTGCGTGAAGGTCACCTTGCTTTTGTACGACCTCGGCGCGTTGTCAACACTTGGGCGCTGCGCTGCAGGGGGCGGATTTCCGTCGATTGATTCGCGTTTGTCCCCTTGCAAGAGGGGTCTTTACAATGGATTACAACCAGCTGACTTGGCATCTTCAAGCCGAGTGCTCAAAACTGGGACAGGGTGTTTAGGTATGGTTCGTTGAGAGTTTGTAAGGGGAAGCTGCCATGGTTATTTGGAGGTCCATCTGGCCAGCGCCGGCTTTAGCTATGACGAACCTTGTGTCTTCATCTCGCTTTAGAACAGACTGGACTATACTTCATATTATACTGATAATTAACGACGGCCTGGGAAACTCGCTGTCTTTGCAAAATATATGCTACTGTGACAAGTTAATGCTTGTCGACAAGCCCCAGGGTGCAGATGGAGATGGTCATTGGCTCGGGGACAGAAACGGAGCCCCGAATTATGGAACGCACACCCCTCTGCAGGGTGAACTCATTTCAGGCGCGTACACGAAAGGGCCCATTGACCCGAGTCTAGAAGTCTCCATCTCGAGACAGCCATAGTCGGTGGCCGAATACACGGCAACAGACCCAGTCTTTCGAAACGTATTTCTCACACCTGCGCCCAGTCCGTCCCCATGAAGCGACCCCGTTCAGCCGTGGACCCGGACATCAAGATGGAGAGCATCGAGGGTAGGGAGCTTCCCGATGCCGGGCCATCTCGCTCCAAGCCCGGGAAGCAAAAGAAGGCAGCCAAGAAACCCTCCAAACTGCACCGCCTCACCGCGACGGAGGTTCGCGAGTTGATTCGCAGCGACAAAGTCACCGTGGAGGAGTACGCCTGGGCCTTGATTGAGCGGTTTGAGGAGCGCGACGACGACGTCCATGCCTGGGTCCACTACGACACGGACCTCATCATTGCGGAAGCCAGGAGACTGGACGACGTGCCCGCGGCCAAGAGAGGACAGCTGCACGGAGTTGCAGTCGGGATCAAGGACATCTTTCTCACCAAAGGTACCGTCTTGGACGTGTGGTCGAAGCCAGGGTTTGCACTCCAAGCTAACCACGCCCAAGACATGCCCACGCGCTACTACTCTCCCATCCACAAGAACGATGGAAACGCAGCAGCCGACTCCGCCGCAGTCGCCATTCTCCGGGCCGCAGGTGCTCTCATCCTCGGAAAGACGGCTACAACCGAGTTCGCGGCGACGACGGAGGGGACCCAGTGCTGCAACCCACGGGACTATCACTATTCGCCCGGCGGCTCGTCGTCGGGCTCCGCTGCGGCCGTGAGCGATTGGCAAGTCCCCATCGCCATCGGTACTCAGACCGGAGGCAGCATCGTCCGGCCAGGCTCGTACAATGGTACTTACGCATTCAAGGTGAGAGCATCGTCTTCGCCTGCAGCTTGAAGCTGCAGTGTAGTTGACTCGGACGACGCAGCCGACATGGGGCCTCATATCGACCGATGGCGTTGGCCGATTCTCCGTCTCTCTCGACACCGCCGGCTTCTTTGCCAGGTCAGTTGATGACCTTGATCTGCTTGCGAAACTGTTCCGGCTCGACTTTGACTACACCCGACCGCGCAAGCGCTTCATTATCAAAGGAGCCAACATCGCCCTCGTCAAGACGCATGCATGGGACCATGCTGGCCCGGGTACCCAGGCGGCGTGGAATCAAGCTCGTTCACTCTTGGCAAAAGCAGGAGCTGTGCTAGAGGACGTCGAGCTTCCCGAGAGCTTTCGCAAGTGCCACGACTGGCGGGAGATTGTGGCGGCTGGCGAAGCTCGGTCGGCCTTTCTCTCTAGTAAGTCTCAATCTCCCTTCATACCGTTCATGGCCTTGACCCGAATTTTCCTTGGCCCGGACTTTCAGCACAGTGGCGCTGTTACGTCCGTCAGCAACAAAAATGGCTTGCTAACCGGGCAATCGAAGAATACATGCAATCCACACAGAAGTTGCACCCTTCGCTCAAGGCCTCTGTACAGAACAAGAACAACCCAACCCGAAAGGAGATGCTAGAGGCCTATGACGGCGTGGCTCAGCTGCGGCCCCAATGGGACCAGATTGCCAGCAAATATGATGCCATAATCACGCCGAGTTCCGTTGATCAGGCCCCTCAAGGGCTGGAAGACACTGGAAGCGCGGTAAGTGCCCTTTGATGCGCGAAGTCTGACTCTCAAACCTTTGTTCCATACCGTCTTGTGTTGCGAGTGTGTGTGATTATGTGCATTCCGTGTATGCTGATTGACACAACAGGTGTTCAATGTCATGTGGACTATCCTCCATGCCCCCTCCCTGAATGTTCCTGGCTTCTTTGGATACCATAATCTCCCGATTGGTCTGACGGTCGTTGGTGGTCGATTCAGCGATATGGAAGTGCTCAGAGTGGGCAAGGTCATTGGGGCTCTGTTTAATGGAGGGAAGGTGGACTAGAGAAGTTACAAGGGCCTTTGTCAGTAATTATTAGTAATTATCAGTAATTGTCAGTAATTGTCAGTAAATGTTAGTAATTGTCAGTAATATAGATAATAAAAGAGGCGTTGCTCAACCTGGGGAAGAATTGGTGTCAAAAAGGCCATTTGAGGGTCGTTGTTACCGAGAAAAGCAAGGCCCGGCCCTGCGTTTGGTATTGGAATTGACTCGACGCCGCTGGAACTCATCCTAGAATACATCCTGGTAGTTCTCGGCCAGAGGACTCTTATCAAGTATGTAAAGATCGCCGGCCGATAGAGGTTGGTGGTATCCGCGGAAAAGCAGATTGTTGAGCCAGAAGAACACGCCTTGGTTGTTGAAGATGTTGCTTGTTGCTTCTGGATTTCGATGGTGACTCTCTCCGGTCCTTTGATTCACCTGGACCTACTCTAAGCCTCGATCAGGAACATAGTGAGTTTAGCGCCGATGGATGCCGTGAAGACCTTGGTATGGGGAGACTGTCGAGATGACAGCCACTGGGTGCGCGACTGGGCAACATCGAGTAAGGTCAGATATTCCCGTGGGACTTGAGAAGATGTCCCAAAAATCCACTCATCTATTCTCCTTCTGTAGAAATGTGCAGCCTACTCGTATATAAGAGATATTGTGTGGCTCCCATGTGGAGTCGGCTCCCTTTTGCCAATTGGAGCCACACAAATCTCTCAACACCTTCCACATCGAGCTGTCAGATTGAGGGCTCCCCTTTTCCTGTGCACGTGACCCCGGAAAGGGGGTCTGCACGCATGTCTCGCTGGTGCACACAACAACACCAAGCGTTCAATGAATCAAGCAACGATTGCACACTCAATTGAATTGGCGATAGCCTCATCTTTACTTGTTCCTCTTTTTGACTGTTCGACAGCGACAGAAGACCCGCCCTTCTAACGCCCTTCTAACACGAGCATACGTTGTCCGTCTCGCCAAACGCCACAAACACATCCCCCTGTCACTCCAGTCGGAACAGCCAGATTCTCAACGGCCCGTGCGGCGAGTACAGGCCCTCAATCAGTGGGGGTCGCCACGTTGCCCCATGCACGTTGCCGCTCCCCTGGACGTCAATGAATGGCATTGTCGTCAACGGGCCATCGTGTGGCCACGTGTATTCCAGCGCGGTCTGGATGGCGGACAATGCCGGATGGCAATATAACAAGCTCGGCGGGTAGTATTTAGCCTACATCCACCATGACCTGGAGACTCCGGTTGTGTTCCACGTGCGGATGCCCTGCTGAGGCCGTCATGAGATCCACGTGGATAAAGAGATTAAAATCTCTTGTTCTGCCTTGCCTGGAAGCTGCAACCTACTCGATCTCTGTGGATTGCAAGCGTCACTCTCAAGTCCCCAGGACAGAGGCTGTCAACGGTCAAGTCCCACGAGGACTAATTGCCTCAACATGCTGTCCAGCCTGTTCATGCTGCTTGCCTTTGTCGCATTGTCTGCTCAAGCCCCGCCGCCGCCGCCGCCGCCGGAAAGATACGACAACAGCAGCCGCGCCACTCGCCCGCTCACTTTCAACAAGGATGGAACGTTCCAGATCTCCATCTTCAGTGATCTTCACTTTGGAGAAAGTAAGCATTTGTTGGCAGGGCCCTATCGCAGCGCTTCCTGTAAGTCAGAGGCTTAATCGCAAAACCTAGATGCCTGGGACTCGTGGGGACCGCAACAGGACATCAACTCTGTCAAGGTCATCAACCAGGTCCTCGACAGAGAGTCCCCGGGCCTGGTCGTTCTCAATGGCGACCTAATCACGGGCGAGAATACCTTCTTGGAGAACAGCACCATGTACGTCGACCAGATCGTTGGCCCTATGGTCCAGCGTGGCCTACCGTGGTCCTCGGCGTACGGTAATCACGATCGCAGCTTCAACATCTCTGGAGAAGCAATCCTCGCGCGAGAGAAACGCTGGCCCAACGCGCGTACCCGCAGCATGGTCCCGGGCCGTGACGCCGGAGTCTCCAACTACTACTTGCCCGTCTATCCGCCCGAGTGCAACAAGTGCGGCTGCGCGCCTGAGATGCTGCTCTGGTTCTTTGACAGCCGCGGCGGATACTACATCCAGGAGCGCAACGCCGACGGCACTCATCGACCACAGCCGGCTTGGGTTGACACGAGCGTCGTTCAGTGGTTCCAGGCGACGCACGCGCGAATCACGGCACGCTTCGGCAAGAAAATCCCGTCGCTCGCCTTTGTCCACATCCCGACAAACGCATCACTGGCGCTGCAGACGGAGCACGGTCGAAACAGCATCAATCCAAACCTGCAGCCAGGTATCAACGACGACTACCCGCTCGCGCAGCAGGCCCAGGGGTGGTGCCCCGACGGACGCAACGACGCCTCGTGCAACTACGGCGGCCAGGACGTGCCGTTTATGCGCGCCCTCGTGTCAACCCCAGGGCTGATTGGCGTCTTCTCGGGCCACGACCACGGCGACACGTGGTGCTACAAATGGGACCGCCTCGTGCCTGGCATGACGGTCCGAGGAAACGGCATCAACCTCTGCTTCGGACAGCACTCCGGCTACGGCGGCTACGGTAATTGGATCCGCGGAGCGCGGCAGGTTCGTGTCTCGCGAGAGGTGCTGAAGAAGAGGTGGGAGGCCGAGACGTGGATTCGGCTGGAGAGCGGCGCCGTTGTCGGATCCGTGAACCTGAACGCCACGTACGGCAAGGACGTGTATCCAGCAACCCCCAACGACATGACGTTTTGTCCCACGTGTAATTATAGCATCACTACCCCGAGACCGCCGCATAAGAGGCTGACTTGAAGTTACCTGCAGGTTAATTGCTCGGGCGGTGGCAATGCAGAGTTCAGTTGGGATGGACATGGGAGAGGTGCTGCTATGACGGCTGGTTGAGGGGCCATGTCAGCAGAGGAATTATCTCAAAGTATATCCTCGCCTTGTCTTTTGAATCAGCGAGAAGGTGGAAAGTTCAGTGCGTTTGAATCTTAGTCCAGTATCAAGATGCCTTACAACGGCTTGTATGCAACGTTAATTAGTTCCCTTAAGACCCCAGCACGTCGGCCGACAGCTCATCTCAAACTCAACGCGCCTTGCGTTGATAATTTGACCGCGTCAACATAGGAGAGAGAACCCGTTTGAGAAGGCTCGTTGCTGTGCAGATTGTGGCCTTCTGAGAAGTGCCGGTCGAGTTTATCATTCATGGCTGCTTTCCCCGGGGAAGAGTGCAGCCAGCCCGACGACATTGTGCTTCACGTCAAACATGTACACACATTTGTCGCCCCAAGTCCATCCCCATGTTTCGTTTGAGAAGCTGCCGTTGGGGTTTCGGGTCTGCATGAACTCCGTGGCAGGGTTCCAGGTCTTCACATAACGGAGCTCTTCCGCGGCAGTGTTTCCCCAGTATGAACTGCAACCACAGCCGCAGCAAAGTAGTTGAACGCATAATCTAGTGCTAGGATCGCGGCCTCGGCCCATCTATCCTTGTCGACCCGGCCGCGCTCGAGGTAGCTCCTGAGACCGGCTCGGGCATCGTGCGGTGTGCTTGGCTCGCGGTCGTAGTATAGAAGCTCGATGTCCTTCTCGGGAGGCTCGTACGCACCCTTTCGGACTAGGGCCCAGGCTTTGGCAATGTCGGAAGTTTTGGGGCCCTCAACGATAGGGCATTTGCAAGTACAGCATCAGCATTGGTAGCAATCATGATGTTTTCTCGACCATGTTCGCCCACATAGGTAGGGGGCTCGACCAGTCGAATATGCGGAGCAAGGAGCGCATAATGGAGTCCACGTGCTCGGGCGCGAACAATGTCAGCAACGTGCGTTCAGCTCTATATAGGTATCCTATAAACACCAAGACTGCTAGTACGAGTTGTCGTCCTCATAGACGCTGCCCGTGTATCCGCTGTAGAATAGACGCTTGCTTCGATGAGATGAGCTTGTAGGCTTGAGAAGCCGTTTGGGTATTGCAGCGCGTGAAAGAGATCGCTGTAAAAGACCGTTCGTGGGTCAGGATCTGCATTTGTTTGGTTCACTCCAATGCTGACGCAGAGCTTCTCCCGCCGAGCTGACTTGGCGGAATGTACCGTGGACTCGAACGAACTGCCGTCGGGGACTTCAATGTCGAGATTCTTTCGTGCCTGCTCGATGCTGATGAATGATATTCCAGTGCGTACGTCGACTCGATCCAAGGAGTTGTCAAATATGACATAGGCTCCGACATTCTTACCGCTAGCCTTGCGCTGCCCTGTCTGAATCTCTTCGCCAGGCCTCACAGTATGGGGAGAAAGGGGCGGAGAATCGACAGACAAAGTAGCCCCTGAACGACTTGGGGTTTGTCAGGGCCGAGTGCGTAGTCTGCCGCTGGGTATTGGTATTGCTGCCAGAAACCTCTCGCCGCTCGGGATCAACGTCGGTGTGATCGGTCCAGTGGAGGCTACTCTCTTGGATGGCCACGTACGGCTATTTCTTCTCTCGATGGCCTCGATCTGCCCTTTCGTCGAAGTCAAAGCGGAGATAGCCAACGTGCGCCGTCGCTGTTATGGCAAAAGGCTGTGCGACGGAAGGGATCATTCCTCCATTGTTGTTCGGCGATGAGCTGCCCGTGCCGACGACGGGGTCGACGCGCTCCCGGACGCCAGCGCCATCGTGGTAGGCTGCAGGTTCTGTGATGACGTTTCGGGGAGCATGGCGAGGCTGGGTGCCGGCAGAGACTGTTGCTAAGAAACCGAGTACGATGAACTCTCATGATGATGGTCGGGAGTATAAATCCAGGCTGCTCATGCCTGAATCAGCAGGATCCGATTCACTGCGCCGGCGGGTCTTTTCCAGAGGAAGGACGGTCTTCGAAGCGCCGTCGAGAACGAACCAAGAGCAGCTATGCAAAGCAACATACTGCTAGAGAAGTTGGTTCTCGACGCATAGACATCGGGGACGTGGAACATGTTGGCCTCCCCCGCCCACCAATGATGCCACATGCAGGATAACTCGGGAGTCGGGGTACGTCGATTGAAGGATGGAAGGATGCTGATCCCACTCGGAAGGGTAGCAGTGGCCATGCTCTGCTCTCAGCTGTCATCGGACTAAACCTTTTGCCTACGCTGTGCCGTCTGGTGATTGGTTTTTGCCTACACCACTTCCTTTGTTGACGACTGGAACATTTGCAGATCCCCAATCCACCGCCACACTCACGGTGGGGTATTGAACAACTTTGGCTTCAACTCACCGGGTCATCAACTCTGGCGGCCAGTCAACTCCCTACCATCTCTGCATGCAGCCTCAAACTATTACAACAGCTATCGGTATTGATTCTTCCAGTCCCAGGCACTTGGACGCACGTACAAGCTGCTTACAAAACTACGATTTTTGTTTTCTCCGTGTTCGACCGTCTTCCTTTCACATCACAAACGACAAAGGGGCAGGGGCAGGCCCGCATTCTGTGATTATTCCTTTGGCCAACGCCTACGTCCTGACCGCACATGCTGCCAGTTCCATGTCAATTGCTTTCACGACGACCTCATTCAACCACAGTGGCCACCGGACCCAGACATAACCAAGTCGTTGGATTGTAATTTTTTCGTTCTTCCTGTTGAACTGATACCTGGCCGGAACGGCTGCAACTCTCTTCACGTACAAGTCAAGCAAGTGTCACGGTATTGGGCATCGAGTGAGCACGCCTGCGGGTCCAAGGCTGTTTGGCAGCATGACGCCTCGTCAGAGTTGGCATGGCGATTTTGAATCGCTCCCATAATCACTTCAAGCTAGGGCTTTCAGGTCCCATCACATCAAACGCATGCGAGGTTCATCCAGGATCTAACACGATACATTGTAGTCAGGAATATATGTGACAATATCACGGCCATCCAAAGTCAGGCTCATTCAACAACTCTAGGCCCAACACAATGGAGTAATGCTGCATGTAGGGAAGCTTCAGGGGTTGTACCGAGTTCTACTGATATTCCACTGCTGTCCCTGAGTGACTCTGGCCCCATAGGTCCACTGGCTCTGTTTCCCGCTCTACAGCTGTTCTGTTGCCAGGGGCGCCGAGTGTGAATGCGTTTGTTCCCAGCTGGCAACTGGCGCGTTCATTTTAACTCGCACACATTTCTTTTCGACTCTCCACACTCTGTTATTTCGTCTTCTTCTTTCTCCTTCAACCCATTTGGCTGTTGCATTCCTTGCTTTCATCAGCCAACAACCTCTTTGCTCATCACCCGTCGTCTTGCTGAAGCTTTGGCGGCTAGTCTCCTGCCTCGGGTTCTGTCAATGCCGCTTTGCTCGTTCTTTGAACCCAGACACTCAACATTCTCGAGCAACAGCCACTCCTGCCTGCCACTCCGATCAGTCGCCATGTCGTCCGATATCATCACGGAGCCCATGTCGCCCAGACGAGCGAACTACACGCGTGACCGTCATCCCTTCAAGGTTTGCTGTGCCATCTGCGGCGTTGTGCTGGCAACAGAAGACGCTTGGATGCAAATCGTGACAGAAGATGGCGTGCCCGAGAACCACGATGAAATTCATCCCTTCTACGAGAACCCCGAGGGTGACAAGCTTAGTCTGACGGATTGGCTGGACGACGTCCGGCTTCTTGCGGACACATCCCCAAGCTTGCATCACATGACGTAAGTGAGGATTGATAAGGACCCAAACAGATTGCAACATGGTTGCAATCCTGCCACGGCATGGAACTATTTTCTAACAGCTCAACTCTCCAGCGTGGAGCTTTCGCCTCTGGCCAGGGATAATGGCAATGGATACTTCATCGTTGCTGGAACTCCCCCGGTCGTTCGAGCGTACGTTTAGCCCCGATCACACAAGATGACTTTGGATACTAAGATTCCTTAGGTACTACAGGGATGAATGGGAGCGCTATATTGTGCCGTTTCACGATGAGTGCTTTCAGATTCTTCAGCAGTATCTTGGACCGGGCGACATAAACATGACCGTCCTGTATGACACATTCGTCGGCCTATCCAAGGACGAAGATACCTGCATGGCCATGGGCTCTCTTGGCATCACGTCCAGATACGAAGCAGCTGAGCTGCTTCGTAGCCACACAATGTCGTTCAGGAAGGGTGTCGAATACCTCTCCATCTCGCCCATGGACATCCCAGAGCTAGCGAGATTTTACGAGGCCCTTCCGCTACTGCGACACTCTGACTCTGGCACAGTTGAAGCCTCCATCGCCTCCAGAGCTCCTTCATCGGATCCCTTTCGCTACTTGGCACCAGAGATACTGCTCATCATGGCATCTGAGATGGACATCCCGACCTTGCTACGGTGGCGCGCAGCCTCGCTGGTGGCAGCTAGATGCCCGCTCTCCAATGGCTTTTGGAAACGACGCGTTCGTCGAGAAATGGGGTGGTTGTTCGACTTTCCGCAGCTTCTAAGCCGAGAAGTAGAACTCCAGGTAGACTGGGAACAAGTCTTCCAGTCCCTATACTTCGCGAGCAATCCCTGCAATGAGGATAGGATTGACGGCCTGGTCAATCGTCGCTACATTTGGGAGCAACAGTGCCCTCAGATTGCCAAGCCTTACCTGTTCAAGCTTGCCAACAAGAATGTCGACATCAGAAATCTCATCCGCCAACTTCAGAATCTGTCCCTGGAGAAGGGCGAGGTTCTAGTCCATCCCGCCCCGCTAAAGGTTACGCAACACTGCCCGACGCTATTCAACAACCTGGCGGAGTTGGGGACCATCGAGCCAGTGCTGGTAGTCTCCTGGACGGAACTCGGGGATCTTGCTTCCATCGACATTGAAAAGAATGGTAAGAGCGAGTCTGCAGGTCACATGTACATGGATGACCGCGAGGGAAAGGACAAAGTTGTGCTCGTCGAACGTGTACCGATTCCACGGGACGACTGGCTCACTGGCCTCGGCTTCGCCATTCAGGATGGAGAATGCTGGGTTGTGTTCAGCCGCGACACGGACGACGAAAGCTTTGACGACGATGCCAATATGGGAGATGCCGAGGACCGACGTGTTCCCACAGAGCAGCAACGGATTGTTGGTCTGGACGTCTATTTCGCCAAGCGGCAACCGGTGCATTTGGGAGCCCACGGAGAGAGCTACAACTCCGTTCGCGTCGCAAGGGACAAGTTCGTCGTCGGGTTAACTATGACGCGGAGGACTTATCGTGGCACCATTTCGCATGCTGCCTTGATCCAGGCGTCCGCGACGTATTGCCAAGGAAACAAGCGATTCGCCCAGTGCCAGTAAACCACGTCGGGACGTGATGGTTTAGTCGAGGCCTGGGGAAATCTCATGAAAAGAGGGCCAATGAGGGGCAACGCCTCGCTCAGGCATTCGGATAAAAGATTGCTGGGTGCTCGTGGTGGCTTAAGGAGCGTATTCGGGCACAATTTCCTTACACAAAATAGTGCTGCTATCTCCTTGGTCGGCCTGCCGCTTTCGCACACTGGGCTTTGATTTGGGAGATGCGGAGTTTGTATCTAGAAAACCGGAGTGGAAAATGGAACACTGATATTCCAGCTTTGCCGCCTTCTATTTACGTCGTCAACTCACAACCGCGATACTTAGTCCTCCAGGTTTCTTGAAAGGCATATCTCAGTATACCGTCACGTTGGCAACTGTAAAGCTGAGCGGCCCGCCAAGGGGAATTCCTGACTTTCAGCTATTGCAGCAGAGAAGCTTACTTGGAAAATGGCAACACGAGGACATCATAAAGACAAGTGTATTACGTACGTTCCCAGCCGTCCATCTTAATGTAGACAATCTCATTCCAGTCGTAACAAAGCCTTCGTTCATGCCCAGCTTGGAGATACCTCTCCTGGCTCGGCAAAAAAGCCTCTGCTCTGCTTCACTGAAGCATCATCCAGCCTCCAGCCACGATGGCACCCGCTACGTACAGAGCGCCTGCTGTGGAGACACCACCAAGAGGCTGGATACCAGGGGCCGCATTCCGAGGTGTCGAAGCTGTCGCCGTATTCGTCTGGAGGCCACTCGGGGGAGAGCTGCCGCTGCTCGTGGTCGTGGTCGCGCCGGAAGGCGTGCTGGAGTTGCCGCTGCTCGTGGTCGTGGTCGCGCCAGAAGGCATGCTGGAGCTGCCGCCGCTGGTCATGCTGCCGCTGCCGGAAGCACCTCCAGAAGTCTTCACGGGAGGCTGGCTGCTACTTGTCAGGGTCGTGGTCAGCTGCTTGATGTCGGTCGGTGCGGTAGCGACAACTCTGATGTTCTGGACCTCGCTCGTGGCGGCTGCGCTATACGTTGTGCTGGAGAAGCCGCAAGTGGCCAAGAGATCATCGATGTCCGCTGTTCCATGGTTAGCATCTCCGTACCTGAACGAAGACGATCGTTGAATGGGAGCTCACCCACGAGGTCCTCCTGATCGTCGTCCTCGTCGTCATCGCGTCTGCCCTGCTTCGCGCTCTGGTGCATGCAGTCGGCGCAGAGGGCGGCAATCTTGGCCACGTCGAAGCTCTTGTTGGTGCAGACGCACTGAGCCTCGAGAAGATCCTCATCGCGGTCACTGCCGCTCTGCAGGTCGGGGTCGCAGTCGTCGGAGAGCTGGGCGATGGGGCCGCAGATGGTCTTGCAGGACGCGGGCACGTCGCCTATCTCGATGTCGGCGCTGGCGTGGACGACGAGCAGGAGGGGCGCGACGGCCAGGGCGAGGGTCTTGACGGAGTACATGGTGAGTTGTAATGCCTGCCGTGGAGTCGTTGTTTTTGGATGCAAGGTATAGGTGGACCTGGGGAGGGAGAGAGCGAGATATGCTATTTCCACGTTTCAACCAGCTCGCTCAGGCGGTCAATTGCCAAATTTGACCAATGTTTTAGTATGAATGATAGGGAATGGGCTGATGTTAAGGTCCAGGTTGTGATGGCATCTGGGTCGGGGTTATTTATACCTGTAAGGGGCTGGCAGCCACGACGTCCTTGCGGCAGCCGAGACCGGAGCCGACTGGGCAAGCTCGATCAAGCTCGATATGCCGGAACGTGCAGCGCCTCTCCTGAAGCATGAACGGCACCTTGATTTATCCATGCCCAACGAGGCTTAGATATACGTGCGCGGTTCTCGGCCAGTTCATGCCTCGCCTCGGTGGCTCCACAGTCTGCCTGGGTGTGACCCCAGATGGATGCATCGCTATCCCAAGTTCCCAACAGCCATGGCAACGGACGAATTGGTCATGTCTCTGAGGATTTAACAGACTGGAAGGTATGGAGGATTGCCCTACCTGTCTTCTTAGAGCCAGGGCTCGTCGTTGTTAGTCAAGGCCATCACGACCCAGGAGCATCACAAGTTCACAGCTCAGACACCACCAAAGACATGGCCACAGGGACGCGGCCCGAGCAACCTCCTCCATGGTTGCATCTCCAATCAGTTCCACCATGCCATCATGCGGACATCTGCCGAGTGGCCGCGCCACAATGGTGCTGCGCGTACGGACGTACCTCTTGGTGCAACCTCTTTGCTCAATCGAAACAAAGTCATGGCCCTGTTTTTCTCGTCTTGGCATTGTTAACTGTTAACCTTGCCCTGGTCGTCCCCGGGAATGGGGTGGGCTATTTGAGCTGCACGAGTAGGTCCGTGAGTGAGAACCAGTGGACGCGCAGACCCTGGTCGTGTGCATGATCCTGGTGTGGTGGATGGGTCTGAATAGCGTGACCACTACTCGTAATCGCGACGAATAGATGCCTGCCGCAACTTGTAGTAGCCCAAGGTGTCCAGTAATATTCGAAAGCCACCGCAGGCCAAAACAGGTATGACTGCCTCTGCGCGTACCTCATACGCAACAACGTTTGGGTCGTCGATCCGGGTGGCTGTTCCATGTTAATTACCTAGGTAGCCTGTGGTTGATGGTTGAATTGGCTTCGTCTGCTCACACGGCGGCTTTCCCAGTTGGGACTGCCGCAGGCCCAGTGCAACCAACCGCTCTCCACGCGTCCAGGCGAAGTACATAAACTACCACCCTATGTTACCTACTGCCGATAGCCATGTTTTAGAAGTTGCATCAACACGACAGTAAAGGAAGACTTGGCATCTAATGCACCACAAGGCTTGCGTAGCCCACCATCAGCCTCCCCAGTGCCCAGGCCGAACAGATTCTAAAGATAGGTGGACGATCGACAGCCTTGATGGTGATGTTGTCCCGCTTCGTAGTCCGTACGTGTACCACTGTCGAGACGCTTGAAATCGCACTGAATTCCTCACCGGTTGAAACAACACGTCGGCATCGGCCAGCATTAGATTGCATGGTTGCGTGTACAGTCCTCGGCAAAACCACACTCGGCTCAGAGCATGGCTTGCCACAGTCTCCAAGACGAGTCAATGTCACGCTGCGCAGCCACGCAGCCGCAAGAGTGATCTCGCCCACCTCTCAGCTCTCAACACCGTCGTCTTGCGCAGCACGACCAAATTAGAAAACAGACACCGCTAGTGACAGCATCATTGATATCGTTGGTATTGGTTGGCTCAAGTTACATCTGCTCCTTCATCTCCGTCTTGATCCGCGTCACCGTGCCCGCGCCGCCGTACACCATGCCCGTGTACACCATAGCCACGCTCGCGCCCGCGTTCAGCACCTTCAACGCCTGCTCGCCATTCGAGATGCCGCCCGTCGCGAAGAGGATCTTCTGTCCCGCGGTGCCGCTTGCCTCCTTTGCCCCCTCCTTGGAGCCGAATGATTGCGAATCCATCATCTTGCGATACCGCGCGACCAGGTCCAGCGTGCGGTTGAACATGGCGGGGCCGGAATACCCCCCCTGCTCCATCAAGGCTTTCTGCTCCTTGCCAGTCAGCCTGACGCCGTCCGGGACCAGCCCGGTCCTTCTCTTGGTCGTGTTTCCAACAATAACACCGTCCACGCCGCTCCGGTAGACTGCCTGCACGATGCCCTCCATCTGCTCATCCTCGTCCTCGTCAGGCGACACCTTGACCATGACCTTAGGCCGCGTCTTCCTCTCCGTCCTGCATGCCTCGTCGACCACGGCGCTCAGCAGCCTAGTCAGGGGTTCGGTTGCCTGCAGGTCTCGGAGTCCTGGCGTATTCGGGCTGCTGACGTTGACGACCAGTACATCGGCATACCGCGCCAGTCTCCGTACGCAGTACACGTAATCCATGGCGACCGCCTTCTCGTCCCTCTCGTCCGTTTCCTTGTTCTTGGCTATTTGCACCGCGAGCAGCCGGCCCCGCTGCAAGCTACCCGGGGGCACTCCCGCCTCGCCATCGAGGACTGCCGTCTCACTCACCCCCAGCGACCGGGCAAATCGGCGCAGGCGGTCTCGTAGTCGGATAGCCACAGCGTCGGCGCCTAGCGAGTTGAGCCCGTACCTATTCACCATCCCATCTACCGCCGGTACACGAAATACACGCGGCTTGGGGTTGCCGGCTTGTGGGACCGGCGTGATGCCGCCAATCTCAACGACGCCTGCTCCCAGCGCAAACAACGCGTCGGGGATATCGCCATCCTTGTCGAGGCCGGCCGAGATGCCGATCGGGTTGCTCAATTGGGTTTCGAAGACGGCGGCCGACAGTTCCGGGGTGCTCAGAGAGCTATCGCGTTCGCGGGGGTGGAGATTGAGCTGGTAGAGGAGCTTCATCATGGACGTCCCGGCGTGGTGGGCATCTTCGGCGTCGGGAAACACCAGCCGGAGCACCGGCGGCACGACCCATCGGTGGACAAAGGCTCGCGTGTCGGTCGTGTAGAGGTATGCGACGTATAGAGAGGCTGCTAACGCGCCGCCGTAGAGGACGGCCTTTGCACGGCCAGCGCCAACGGAGGGGTTCTCGGATGATGTCGACGCATGACGGCGTTGGGCTCCGGCGAATCGCGATTGCGCATAGCCGGTACGCCATCGGGGGGCCGACTCGAGGCTTCTGAGGGCGATCCGTGATCGTAGAGTTGAGAACGACATGGTCGGGCGGAGACACGGGGCCGTGTCAGCTCCCAATTGCGTTCAAGGGGCGTTGTTGGCGAAGTTCGTTGTTGATCCGAGGGAAAATCGTCCGCTGGAGCCACAGTGTCAACTATGACCGCTGTTTTGCTTCATTCGCACTGTATCCATTCCATTCCGGCCTCTCTCAGCCATGATGCATCCATGAACTCCAACTCGCATTGATTTGGGCGTTTTTTTTTTTTTTCATCATTTTCCCTTTTGGTGAGCTAACTCTAACAGTTCGCATGGTTGGCAGGGCATCTCGAGGAATCGGGGCGTGCACACACTCTAAACCGGAAGCGACGTACTGTGTACTCATGCTCCAGGCCGCGTAGAAATCAGTGCCAGTCAAGATGAGCGAGGATTGCATCGCCCACCTTGCTTGTGATATGTATTGGTCGTCGTTGTGGGAGAGACGGCCACCGACAACGCTGATACTCTGCCTGCCATCATGATTGAGCCACATGCCCTCTGGCCGACAGTGGCTTGCACTCAGTTCGGAAACAGAGTCCTCAAAGCACCTCATCAGTTTCTCGTAAACCCCGACCTTCCACTCAATGACATAGAGCAGTTTCTTTTCTGTAGACTCGTTGATCGCCACATTCCCCGCATTAAGAATCGCTAGAACATCTTCATAGAGAGTGCTGGGACTCCAGTCAGGCCGTGCTTGACGGCGTACGCTTCCCCCCTGGGACATCGGCGATGTGTCGCGACCCGCGGGTGTAGTGGAATTATGGAAGAGTCTTTTGTCTGTGCTGGGAGTTGGAATGGCCGAAGTGCTGGGGGTGGATTCCACCTTGAAATTGCGGCCGGTCCGGGGAGTATGGGGAGTTCGGGGAGAAACTGCCTTCTCTGATCGCAATGTCGCTCTTTGAAGTGGCTCGTCCTTCGCCCGAAGGTAGAACTTACATCCGACGTCATCAGTGAACCTTTCCTCATAGATTGAACTAATGAACTACGGAATGGGAATTGCATATTGACTGGATGCCTACACGTCGGTAATAGAGCGAATGATTCAGGGATCAGACTTTCATATAAAAAAATGGAGAGCTGAAAAGTAGCAGACACATTGAGCTTGCCAACAGTCGGATTTCGACGGGAATGATAGACGTGATCTGTTCCAGTGCCAATGACAATCCGAGCCAATAGCGACTTACTTGCCAATTTACAGATGTTTTTTAGGAACAGGCCCATCATACTTCGTTGGATCGTGACCGTCGTCCCACCACTTTTTGAGGTCCTTCTTCGTTGGGTCTTTCTCGGCCCAGGCGGTTGCGTCACTATCATCCAAATTCTTCAAAGCGTGGTAGACAGATTTGAAAGTCACGCTCCTGAGCCCCTATTCGCGGGTCAGATCGTCTCATTTTTAATATAATAGGCGATCCGGGCGAATGATTACCTTCTTCAAGTCATCGCAAGCCTCATCGACAACGTCGTCGACGTGGCTCTTCTTCTTCATTTTCACTACCACGACGTACATCGAAGAAATGTACTGCGAGAACACATCACCCAAGAGGGCAATAGCCTGGGCCGAAAAGCGGCGGTACGACATGCATGGGGGGCTGGATGAGAAGAGCTGGATGGAGGACGACCTTTACCATATCGAATGCCACATGCAGCCTCCTGGATTTCCCTCAGCTGAACAGGAGCCAATTGCATTATCTCGACTTCATGCATGCCATGCAATGCGACCTAGTGGGATGAACTTTGCTACCGCAATACGGCGCATTAACGTGATCGTTAGGTTTACTAGTTATATTATGGCCTGATCATACTAGCTAAAACTGGAAATTGACGGCTGAAGATGTACGATGACGGCTGAAGCTGCCTGCTGACAGCTGAGACTGCATCGTTGCCGTGTTGAACCTCACATGCAATATGGTCCTCATTCACATTCAGCAGGGAGCTTCTCCTATGAAGTTCGGCAGTGTCCCCTCCAGCGTTGAGAAACTTGATTTTACGCACATACAGACCTATTAGACCAGAGTGCAATCCGGTAGCAGAACTACACGGCCCTAAGCTACCAACTCATTCTTCTCTCTTTCATGTTACAAGATGGGGAATACGGTCAGCGACATATGTTATCCTAACAAACCCAAGCGCCGCAAGCGTGCGGAAGGCCTGCGGCAGGATATCCGTCAATTCGTGCAAGATTTCGACCGCGAAAAAATCAGAAAGTTGAGACAGCCCCGGCCCCCATCTTTCATCGTCATATTCCCTTTTTCAGTCTCTTCTCTTCCTATTAAGTGAATTAGACCTTAAGCACTTAAATTAACTCTCTATTACTTACTATTAAGAAGAGTTCTACTTAAGAGCAATGCGACTTTGTCCAGTCCTGCGCCATAAGCAAGTCGTTAAGCAGACGTGCCATTGTGATATTCCATAGCGTAGCCACAGCTCAAACCCGTTTCAGTCTTTAGTCTTTACAGCTTTCCTGCATCATTCATTGCCCTTTCGCCATCGACAAGGACGCACCAGCCATCGTGGCCGCGACCACCTTCTCCGTAGACGACTGAACTGAAGGCCCCGTCCGCCAGAGCCAACTTGAGTACGCTGTCGTCAAACGTGCCGGGCTGCATCCAGATGGCCGGAATGCCCAGCTTCTTCGCCTCCTCGAGCACCCCAAGGGTGACGGCCGGGTGCGTGATGATAGACACGGACGTCTCCTGGGGGTTGGGCAGGGCAGATAGGTTGGGGACGGTGGGATAGTCCTTGCCCTGGACGGTCACATGCGACGAGCCCGGGTTGACGGGCGTGACGTTGAGGTCGTGGAACAGATACCAGGCGTGCACCGTAAGCCAGTCAACACGACGCGGCCCCGACTTCAGATGGATACCAGAGGTTCCATGACGCACCTTTGTGGCCGAACTTGGCCGGGTTGGAGCTGGCTCCGACGACGGCGAAGAAGGGTGACGTAAAGAACTTGCGAGCGGTGGCTTCGGTGGCCATGGTGGGCTGTGCGTGTGTATGCCTTGCAATTGACGTGGGCCCAATGGCTGGCTACTGGGCGGGCAGCTGATACCTTTGACGTTTCTTTGATTGTAATCCGTCCGACGCGAGCAACTAATACGGAGTACGAAGGTCGCCGTTGGTTGTGGTGACGATAGCACAGGAGGCCTGCGGGGTTCCGAAGACAGGATCCATTGCGCCGACCCGACATGTCGTAAACCCCGAGATCGGCCGAGCCCAGGATGAGAGCAACACGAGTGGCTTCATGACGGCCTCGGGAGCTTATAAGCCTACGGTCGCGATGGGGAAAAAGCGAGCCTTCACCTTTGTCATGGTTTGGCATCGCAATGTCTTTGTTTGGGTGAGTGTCGTCCCCTCTAACATATACCTGAGTAGGTATGCGCGCATGTCCTGACTGTCATCACCAGGAGAGCAACATTCTCGGCTGCGGGATACGCGGCTGCTAGGCCTACCTATCCAGCGAGCCTCTTCGACATGGTTCTCGCATATCACAATGCGCAATCACCCAAAGGGACTCTACTGGACTTGGGCTGCGGCCATGGACTCATCGCGAGGGAGATGAGCCCGCAGTTCGACCAGGTCATGGGACTCGACACCAGCACGGGCATGGTCAAGCAGGCGTCGTCCATGACCGACGACGCCAAAGTCACCTTTCGCCAGGGCGGCGCAGAAGACCTCGGATTCCTGCCCGACCAATCCGTCGACATGGTCGTGGCCGGCCAGTCTGCGCACTGGTTCGACTACTCCAAGGCCTGGCCGGAGCTGTCTAGGGTCGTCAAGCCACGCGGCTCCCTCGCCTTCTGGGGCTACAAGGACAACGTGCTCGTCGGGCACCCGCGCGCGAACAAGATATTCGACGAGTTTTGCTACGCAGACGGCCACGTCGCGCCGGGCCTCGAAGGCATGAACGCGTACTGGGAGCAGCCGGGGCGCAACAAGGTCCGCAACCTGCTGCGCGAGGTCGAACCGCCGACGGCGCAGTGGCGGGACGTGAGGCGCATCCTGTGCGATGTCAGGGACGACACCGCCGAGGTGCCCGACGCGGAGACGGCGTGGATGAGGAAGCGCATCAAGCTGGGCGAGCTGGAGGCGTATGTGCGGACGTTTAGTGCGTTCCAGGGCTGGCGAGATGCGCACCCGGAGGCGAAGAGCAGGGCAGAGGGCGGGCAAGGAGACCTCGCGGACATCTTGATGGATCGCATCGTCGAGTCTGAGCCGCAGTGGAAGGCCATGGGCGACGGGTGGAGGGATGCCGAGGCCGCGACGGTCTGGGGCACGTACATTCTGCTGGCCAAGAGGAGGTGATGACAGAGGTTGTCGTTGCTGTGAGCATCGATCATCAATGCTGTGCACACCGCATGATTGCGTCGATGGCCTACGGAGTGCCGTAAAGATGGATGACCCCTGCAATTCGTGCACAATTACGGGCGTTATCGGGGGCATTGTCACCAAGGTCCATGCACTACTCGTATTGCCAAGTGCCGGCATAAAACGACAACAACCGCGACGTCCATTGGCCTACCGACTCTCGGCTACGAGATGAGGACAGAGCGCAGCTTGCACAATTCCTCGCGGCTGATGCGGCCGTTGCCCCGTCAGATTCAGGCCCAGGACCTGGGATGGACGTGGGGCGAGCGTCTCAGGAGACAACAATCCCACTGTTGACCTTTTCGTCACCTCTCAACACCACTGCCGACCCCAATTCACCATCGCGAACCGCAGAGACGAAGAATCCGAACCACTGCCAGCGCCCTGCGTGTGTTGCGTGCCTGCAGCGACCCCCCAGAGATCCTAGCGCCTTGGTTCCCGTCGAGTCTGCGGCAAAAAATCACAATGGTGAGTTGCCCCAGCACCGGCCGTAAACAAAGCGCCCCGCGAGTGCAGCCCGACCACATGATTCGCCAGCAGCGGCCCCCTTCTTCCGTCGAGCGACGGCCAAACCCTCCTTGCGCTGCATTGCGACCGAGTTTCCCTCTGCACGAACTCCCCGAGCACACTTGCACAACGCAGCGCCTGTGAACAAGAGCCATGGCTTCTAACCAGTACGATGCGCAGGCCTCGACCAACTACAAGGAGGCCTTCGCCCTGTTTGACAAGCGCGGCAACGGCCGTGTCACGGTAGATAGCCTGGGCGACCTGCTCCGCGCTTGCGGCCAGAACCCGACGCTGTCGGAGATCCAGGACCTCGAGAAGAGCGCCGGCGGCGAATGTGAGTGCCCTCTTGCGTCCCTTTGCCCAGGGGGAACCAGGGCGCGAGGCAGAATGGGGTAGATGCTGACGACGCGCGATCCTGCAGTCGACTTCGAGACGTTCCAGCGCATCCTGAACCGTCCCGGCGGCTTCCGCGACCCTGGCGAGCCGGAAGAGTACTGCCGCGGCTTCCAGGTGTTTGACAAGGACATGACGGGCTTCATCGGCGTCGGCCAGCTCAAGTACATCCTGACGAACCTGGGCGAGAAGATGACGGACGAGGAGGTGGACGAGCTGCTCAAGGCGGTGGACACGAGTTCTGGCCAGGTCAACTACACGGGTATGTTTCGCGCCCCCCTGCGTTTGCTGCAGACTGTCGCATTGCCCTTTGGATTGACGCGTTTGCTGACAACCGAGTGCCACTAGACCTCGTCCGCACCATCCTCGCCAACTGAGCGGACACCACAGCAAACGGTACCTCGGTTACTTTGCATCTGCGGACGGGACGGGACGGCGTTGCTTTGCTTGCGTTTGGTGGCTTTTTGACGCACGCGTACATGAACATGGATTGGTTACGCCCAGAACGGGGTGAGAGCCTTGCGACGAGGAGACGAACGGCTGCTCATGACGGGCTCGTGTGTATGGATATGTATTTTTTGCTGTCTGGTAGCTGGATGGTTTGCAGGGCGAAGAGGCGTCCGCCATGCAGCTTGCAACAAGAGACACAATGACGGACTGTTTACGAGTACCTAGGTATGCGTCGACGCTCGAGGTATCCGGCATCAGGGGACGGGTTGCCGCTCGTGATGCGCGCGGATGGGCGTGGCAAGCCGCCATGATGCATGCACTTCAGCCCCGCCATTCATCGTGTACCAGGTACGGAGCACTTGAACAAGAGGTCAAAGTCAAACTCGTTCGTTCGTATGGGTGGCTCGTCGCTACCCTGCGCCATCGCATTGCCAATGGCAATGCCTTGGGTTGCCGTCAGCGCACCGCCCATTGACCCTCCACAGTGGGACAGGCACTGGTCCACTCAGCAGCTCCACCACACCGCATCCAGCTGCGGTAGGTCCCTTGAACGGAGTGCCGACAGACGCAAGATTGACGCCTTTCTAGCTCGTCCTGCATTGCTCTGGATGCAATTACATACCACCTTGCCTTGCCTTGCTACGTACTCGTACGCTGTCCGTCTGCCTACTCATGCCACCTCCACGCTGGACAGGCGCCGCGTCTTAAAGTCCCTCCCCCGCCTCCTCCTCTCTCTCCTCGTCCTCGTCCTCGCCGCAACGCTGGCTTCCCAAATAGCTCTCCCCCGCCTCGCCTCTCTCGTCAGCCACCTGCGGTTCCCGGCACAGCGCATCGCCTCCGCCCATCGCCCGCTGACGACCAGCACCATGGCCCGGGCCCAGTATCAGACCCCGCCCCAGCCGCCGCCCGTCTTCACGGCCACGGCGGACTCGATCTTGGCCGAGACCAAGAGGCTCACTGACACGACCAAGACCGTCCTTGACAAGGTCGTGGCCGAGGTGCAGCCGGACAAGGCCACCTTTGCCAACGTCCTCGAGCCCGTCCTCATGGATGACAACGAGTCGGCTGCTCCTAAGAGGATCATGACCTTCTACCAGCATGTCTCGGCGGATGGGCCCCTCCGGGAGGCTTCCAACAAGGCCGAGGAGGTTCTCGACGACTTCAACATCGAGACCAAGATGCGCGAGGACGTCTTCAGGCTCGTCGATGCCGCCTACGGCACTCGAGCTTCCCAGGCCTTGGACACGGAGCCCCTGCATGTCCTGGAGAAGGAGCGCCAAAAGTACATCCGCAACGGTCTCCTCCTGCCCGCTGGCCCCCAGCGCGACCGCTTCAAAGAAATCCAAAAGCGTCTCAGCCAGCTGTGCATCCAGTGCCAGAAGAACCTCAACGAGGAGAAGGGTGCCATCTGGTTCACCCCCAAGGAGCTGGAGGGTGTCCCCGCCGACGACATTGATGTCAACGAGCTGGAGAAGGGCACTGGCGAGAACGAAGGCAAGGTCAAGCTGTCGTTCAAGTACAACCACTTCTTCCCCCTCATGAAGTACGCTGTGCACGAGGAAACCAGACGCACGTACGTCATTGCGGAAGCAAACAAGGTGAGACTTATATCTGGACCTGTGGGGACGTTGGCAAGAGGAAACCCTAGAGCTAACCCGTGTCCTAGTCCAACAACAACGTGCCGCTCTTCCAGGAAATCATTGGGCTCCGAGACGAGGCTGCGCGTATGCTCGGCTATTCCGACCACGCCAGCCTGCGTATTGAATTGAAGATGGCCAAGACGTCGGACAACGTCAACGAGTTCCTGGGTGACCTGCGGAAGCGCCTTGCCCCTGGGGGCGTCAAGGAGGCCGACCGCCTTCTCGAGTACAAGAAGCGTGACTGCGAAGAGCGAGGGGCGCCATTCGACGGCAGCCTCTACATGTGGGACGTCCCCTACTACTCGAGGGTGATGAAGGAGAAGGAGTTTAGTGTGGACGAGGTCGAGATCTCTCAGTACTTCCCGGTTGAGTCTACCTTTGCCGGCATGCTCAAGATCTTTGAGGAAATCTTTGGATTTGTCTTTGTCGAGCTCAAGGCCGAGGAGCGGGCGAGACTGAGCCCCACTGGCAAGGCCGAGGACATTGCATGGCACGAGGACGTCGGCATCTACTCTGTCTGGGACGACGAGGCCGCCGGCAGTGGCTTCTGCGGCTACCTGTACCTGGATCTCCACCCTCGCGACAACAAGTACGGCCACAACGCCAACTTCAACCTGGAGCCGGGTTACATCCGCGAGGACGGCAGCAAGAACTACCCCGCTACCGCTCTCGTGTGCAACTTCAGCAAGCCGTCCCCGACGAAGCCCGCCCTCCTCAAGCACCACGAAGTCGTGACTATGTTCCACGAGCTTGGCCACGGCATCCACGACCTTGCCGCGCGCACCCGCTACAGCTACGTCCACGGCACCAGCGTCGTCGATGACTTCGTCGAGGCGCCCTCGCAGATGCTCGAGAACTGGTGCTGGACCCCGAGTGTCCTCAAGGCGCTCTCGCGGCGATGGGACACCAACGCCCCGATCCCCGATGACATGGTCGAGAGCCTCGTCAAGACGAAGCACTTCAACTCGGCGACGGCGACCCTGACGCAGCTGCTCTACGGCCTGTTCGACATGGCAATTCACACCCCCAAGACTCATGACGACATCAAGGACATGCACGTGGGCCGGCTGTGGAACCAGCTTCGACATGACATTTCAGGTGTCAAGGGCCCGGAGGACCAAGGAAAGGGACTGTAAGTGGCCAATCACCAGACCACGGAAGATTGCCCTTTACTTGGGATAGCACAGACTGACGTTTTCGTTTTGCAGCGAATGGGGCAACCGCTATGCCAACATTGGCCACTACATTGGCGGCTACGATGCCGGCTACTACGGCTACCTCTACTCCGAGGTCTTCTCGACCGACATGTTCCACTCGTTCTTTAAGAGGAACCCCATGGATGGCAAGGAGGGCCGGAGATACCGCCGGACGGTGCTTGAGCGCGGTGGCGGCATGGACGAGCTGGAGTTTTTGAAGGAGTTCTTGGGCAGGGAGCCCAGCACCGAGGCCTTTTACCAGGAGCTGGGCTTTTCGAAATAGAGCAGAGCACGGGACCTGATGTTTGAGGCGAAAGAGTATGGATGCCGAGAGGAAAGAATTCCTCGAGACTTTTCCCTCTACATGCCGGCGGGTATTAAAACTATCTGAAGAGTGCACATTGAGACATTGGAATTCCAAGTTAAAGCCTCACTGTTGACATGTCCGCTACATCTGCGTACTCGTATACAGTCACGAAACGTCCGCGGAGGCTCATCTGTTCACGATCGACATTCCATGAAAGGTCAGGCAGATCACAACAGGTGCGTTGCGGGTAGTTGGCGCCGCGGCCGATGCGTCCCAGGGAGGCGTGGTGGCCAGCCCGGGCGATGCGTTTCTTTGTGCCGCCTCGCGGATCGCAGTATGATACATGCGGCACGGCATTCCAGCCGACATCCAGCGGCTCATCGCGATGCGCGTACCGGCCTGTACAACTCGTAGTTCCTGTCAAGGCCCTCTGACGGGGGGGCAGGGCAAGGACCGGGAGACATTCCGGGGTCACTTGACCCGTGGTCACGCATGATGCGCCGGTCTGGGCGATCAGCCTCGCTGCAGCCACCCGAGGAGAGGCGGCCGATAATTGATCATGGCTGAGGGTTCGGGCACGGAGAACGGGGCTGCTCGGCCGGATGCAGCCGCAAAAAAATGGCGGCGCCGGAAGCGCTGGCCGCAGGGACATGGACGGTTGCACGGCGTGGGTGGCGCTCAAGACGAGAACGGGTTGAGTCACGGGCTGCCACGAGGGCGGAGGCAAGGCCGGGTCCCGTATTTCGGGAGATGAGAGGCCGTATAGGAGACTTGAAGCTGAGGGAGAGGGTGCCGGCCGGGGATGAGAACAGAACGGCCTAATGAAAGGTCAGCTTCTCTTCCGTAACAGATTGGTAAGTAGAGTCGTGACAATTTCATAACCCCAAAGTATCGATGTCCTGACATCTTAGCAGGAACAACGAAGCACCAGGGGGGCTCGAACACATTGGCCACTTGCCTTTGTTCGAGTCTGGTGTCAGTAATAGCCTCGAGAAACTCACATGTCCAGCCCTGGACCCTGCCGCCGTAACACTGAGCAATCGGAATATGCTAGGTCGCGCCCGATGCATAATCTTGCCCCCTGCCGTGGACCACGCTGGTTAGGTACCGCATCCAGTTCCCCTGTCAACGGCTCGCGGAGGGTCCGTTGCACTCACAAGGAACGTAACGGAGCCGCGACCAAGAGAGACAGGGCCACGGCCGAGGAGTAACCAACAAAGGTCGAGACGTGCCCCGGACGTGGCATTGTCCGTGGGGAATGTCAGGAGACGATCCGGCCGAAAGCGTTCCAGGGGTTGGGTTTTTGGCACATCAAGGTCGATGGCTTGCCCTGTGGACAATGTTTGGTGTTACTCGACGGGTGGCTGGCCCATGATTGAAACTGGAAGGGTATTTTGAGCTTTCAACGTCGGCCCCGACTGCGGCGCGATGTCGAAGCGGCAGTTCCATGCTGGCCACGCAGCAGTGTTGGAATCGCCCTGCAGATCAACATGGAACAAAGCGTCTTGAGCTTTGCTCATGGCTTGCCAGCTTCATGCCAAGCATCAGGATCAGAGTGTGCCCGAGTGCCCGAGCTGCAGAGAGCAGGTGCGGCTGGCCCAGCAAATTGCAGGAGCAGGACCTGCTGGATGCAGCTTGCAGCTCGAGATATCAACCTTGACAGAAGAGAGAACATCCAGACATGCACCGCTCTCGTCCAATCCCACCAGTCCCATCTCACCCCGCCTCCGCAACGGGACCAGCGACGACGACTTGGCGCAGGCTCGAGAGCCGGAATCCTCACGACCGTCATCTTGTTGCGGCCCCCGCAGTTGCAGCTGCCCGCCGTGGCTGTACTCGCGCGGAGTATGACGTGACGTGTCTGTGTGATTTGCCCGCCAGTCATTTCCATTCCACTGCGACAGCAAACAGCGCGAGCGGGATCTGCGTCTGGCGGCCGGGACGAGGATTCAGGAGATGAATGCGTACATGCCAAGTACCCTGCCCTGGTTGGCTCTCTGAATTGTCGTCCAGCCTACGAGTATTGCGGCCAGAGCCAGGCCCGAACGCCGTGCGTCCCATCTGTTGTCTGCGTTTGCCAACGGGTGCGGACCATGTCAGTGGATGCAACCACCCCCCTGTCAGTGCCGCTCGTCCCCGCGGCGGCTGGCCTCGGACGAGTTGGCCAAAGACTTATACTGTCGCATCAGGCGAATCCTTGTCCGCGGAGTGTTGGGCCGACGGGAGCCTCCCAAAAGGTCGCTCGTCATTTTTCAACCGTACCGCCTCTGCTTGGGATCTCTGGTCGACGAGTTTTCACCCTTGGGTCTGCTCGTTGGACGGGTCGCGGTATTAATCCGAGGTGTGCCTGACCCTAATGCAGGGCGGTGGCGTCGGTCCTTGGAATGGACTTTTTTCTGGAACGGCCTTCAAGGAAGTTAATTGCACGGAAGACCCTGAAACGGGACCTTTGCTGACGTGTAGGGCTGCAGTCGGACTCGTGGGTCTCTTGTTGGCACGAGAGGTGAGGGACTAATCTACGAGAGTTGACCAGAGCCAGGGGTTATCCGTGGTCCGTGGACCATGGCGAGCGGCCCAACGCGCGAGGCTGCCGCTGTGAAGCTGGCAAGCATGTGAGCGACAAAGAAGTGGCAACGCAACACAGGCCCGATGCAACTGCACCTCGATGGAAGCAAACGATGGGCAACGGGCGCCAGGAGAAGCATCGGCGACGAGAGCCATCATTGATGAGCATCTGATGAGCCCCGGGCCGTTCCTAGATCGATATTCTAGCCTGGGCGCAAGCCATGAGCGCCACGCCTTCGGGGCTTGGACGCCCCTTGGCGGCCGTGATGTCGGACGCCACGGTACCTCAACCGAGCCAGCCCGACATGCGCCAGATCTGTCACTGGTAACATGCTACACCTGTGACGTGCGCTCCGACAGCAACGCATTGAAACCTCAGACAGAGGTTGCAAGAAGGCTGCCGTGGTTCTGGGAGGTGACACTTGCGCTCGCCGTCCTGGCACGAGAGGGTGGCACCGCAGCCGTCTCGCGTGGCAGCTCAGAGACCGGGCGAGGATAGGACGGGAGACGGGACGCCATTCCCAAGCAGCCTTGACGCTCCCTCGCTCGCTTTGGCGACAAACACACGTACGGTGTGCTTCATACACTGTTCGAGTACGAAGCACTGAAGCAGACTGGGCGGCAGAAGACGGCGAGGAGTCGACTCGCCAGGCCAGTGGACCGGGGTTGCATCTAAATCCAACGACCCTCCCCAGAATGACGCACTCGTTGCACGGCGAATAGGCGTTGCAGGATGCCGGCCCAGGGTAGGGATGTCGGAGGCAGTGGCCTTGTCAACGCCGTGCAAGTGCTGCATGTGAGATGCCTGTGGCTGGCTCTTTCACATTTATTTCACAGCATACCTCGCTCGGGGCAGTTGGCGGCGGCCAGCACCTGGCCCGGCGCGTTGCGTTCCTTTATTGCTGATGCTCTCCTGCTGGATGTTTGTCACAGCCTCGCAGCAACCGAAGAGCCGGGACTTGAGCTCGCTTACCTGTGTCGCCAGTGCGTCACTCTGTGAGCAGGCAAGCTTGGCAGAGAAGCTTACCTATTGCACCAACCAACTGCTGGCCGTGTCGCAGGGCTGCCCGTTATCGTGGCCGCGACCGGACCACGATGCAAACCTGGCCGGCCGTCCTTGGCCTCGCGGCCGTCGCTGATGATCCTGGAACGCCATCCCACCCCCACCCCCCAATGGCATCGACGGCAAACCCGGCAGGGCCTGGCATGCCGGGGTCCCTTTCCCATGATCCAGCCATGAACCGGGCCCCAAGTCCTTGGCTCGGGCTCCCTGCACCGGCGGTCCCCACGGCATCGGGGCATCCACCACGCCCACTTGTGCGGTATGGATGGATGTACGGTGCTGCCAGTGCCACCAGTCCACCACCACCACCTCCTCCACGCCTGGGCCACCGCAGATCTCTTCTGCCGCTCCCTTTCCCTCGCTCTCCAATGTCCGGCTCCTAAATTCGCTCATCCCTCCCGCGGTGGCTGCTGCCGCGTCTTCCGATTTTGGCCGTCTAAGAGAACAAAGAAGAGCGGCGTCCTGTAGGCTGTGCGCTGCAGCGCTGGAGACGCGGGACTCGCCGCCTGTCTTAGACTAATAAGCCGTCTGGCCTCGCCCTCTCCCCTCCCTCTCTGTCCTGCCGTTTCTTTCCTTTAACAGCGAACGACCTTCTTCCGCTCGTCTCATCGGCCAGGCCGTCATCATGAGCATCGACGCCGAGAAGATGAGCGCCATTGACAAGGGCATCGTCGACAACTCGTCCAATTCCGAGGTGGACAACTTTGCCGACCCGGATGCCGGCCTGACCGACGAGGAGAAGCTCGCGGCTGTGAGTTATGAGCCGGCTTGAGTCTCTGGGCGGGACGGCGCGATGCTGATTCTCGTGCGTTGAACAGGAGCGCAAGCTGCTATGGAAGCTCGACCTCCAGCTCATCCCTTGGGTACGTCTTACATACACCGTGTCCGCGCGCATCCGGTCGCGTCCGATGATGAGTGCCATCAGTTTCGTCTAACACGGCCCGAATAGCTCTCTCTCCTGTACTTGATGTGCTTCCTGGATCGGACCAACATTGGCAACGCCAAGATCGCCAACCTCGAAAAGGATCTCAACATTGATCCGAACTCGAAAAAGTACAATGCGACCCTGACCATCTTCTTCGTCGCCTACGCCGTCTTCGAGGCTCTGTGCAACTTCCTCCTCAAGAAGATGCGCCCCTCCATCTTCATCCCCATAATCATGTAAGAGCCACCCCCCCGGGCGCTCGCGGGACCATTCTTCATGGTCCTGGACATCAATTGACTGGGTGGCTGACTTGGGACGACAGGGTCCTCTGGGGCGCCTGCATGTTGGGCATGGGCTTTGTTAAAAACTGGTCGGGCCTGATGGCTGGGCGATGGTTCCTGGGCGTCTGCGAGGCCGGCCTGTTCCCAGGCATCAACTACTACCTCTCCTGCTGGTACAAGCGAAACGAGTTTGGCGTTCGTGCCGCCATCTTCTTCTCCGCGGCCGCCGTTTCCGGCTCGTTCGGCGGTCTCTTGGCGGCGGCGATCCAAAAGATGGACGGGCTACAGGGTCTCGCCGGCTGGTCGTGGATCTTCATCCTCGAAGGCCTTTTGACCATCATCATCGGACTCGTCTCGTTTTTCATGGTTCACGACTTTCCCGACGAGGCCAAGTTCCTCTCCAAGGACGATCGAGCGCGTGTCCTCCTTCGCCTCAAGCGTGACGGGCAGCACTCGGCGGAGCACGAGGACTTCAAGATTACCTACTTGTGGGCGGCCCTCATGGACTGGAAGACGTATGCCGGTATGCTCATCTACATGGGCCCCCTCATGCCGCTCTACGCATTCAGCATTTTCCTTCCCAGTATCATCCAGTCCATGAGCTTCACGGACAAGTCGCAGATCATCAAGAACCAGCTCCTGAGCGTGCCACCTTACGCGGTGGCTGCCATTCTGACCGTCGTCATCGGTTTCTGGTCGGACAAGCTCAAGAGGCGAGGCGTGTTCAACATGGGCTGTGCCCTCGTTGGCACCGTTGGCTTCATCATGCTCATGGCGACGACGAACCCGGGCGTACAGTACGTGGGCACCTTCCTCGGCGCTTGCGGCATCTACCCGAGCATTTCCCTCACGATTGCGTGGATCGCCAACAACGTCGAGGGCGTCTACAAGCGAGGCATCGTCTTGGGCTTCGTCATCGGCTGGGGCAACCTCAATGGCGTGGTGAGCAGCAACATCTACTTTGACCCGCCGCGGTACTTTGCCGGCCACGGCACCGTCACTGCCTACCTGTTTGTGTGCATGTTCTGCGGCAGCCTGCTCATGCAGACGCTGCTCGGCATCGAGAACAAGAAGCGGAGGAACGGGGAGCGGGACCACTGGGTCGAGGGAAAGACGGAGAGGGAGATTAACGCGCTCGGCGACAAGCGCCCCGACTTCATCTACACGCTGTAGGCGATGAGGCAGGGCAGGTCAAGCTGCAGCACAATTTGTGTCATATCTGGCAAGGTACATAGACCGGGACGTATCATCCCTCTGCTTTCTTCTTCACATTTTTACGGTCACAGCGAGAAGAGGAGGACGGACGGATTGTGGATGGTGGGCTGGCTATCTGCATGCTTAGCGGGTATGTGTTATTTCGGTATATTTATCATCTAGACATAACCTTTCGGCGCAATGGGAGGATCGGGATACCACTGCTTGTCATGCTCTTGTTATGTCGACGGCATCTACGAAGTGCTGTGTACGCGTACGAAGTAGGGAGACATAACACGCAGGGTCGTCCAATGACTCTGTACTCGTAGGTACGACTCAGGGCGACCCAGGGTACGATGGTGACCAAAGACGCGATCCACGCGCGACTAGATGGCGGCCGCGGATCGAGGGGAATGCCGTTACGTTGCAAGCCCACGACGACGTTGCCATTGCACGTCGTGCCCAATGTGGGCATGGGACGGAAAAAGAAGACGGATATGGAAGACGCGGCTGGTGGTGCGTGCCGTGCGTGCCCCTGCCGCGGCCGATGAAGCGATTCATGTCGGATGGGACTCACTGACTCAAGGAGGAAACGAGCACGTCTGTGGGCAACAGCGAGGTCGGCATTGGGCGAGAGAAAGGTAGTCGGCTGGTCGAGCGCGCGCGCGGCATGGATGGCGCAACAACCCACGTGTGGTGGTCTTTGTTGGTTGCGATGCAGGACGCCACTCGGGAGAGACAAGCCGTGTGGAGGCCGTATACGACAGTGGTTGACTGCGCTCTCTGCATGGATACTCGTAGGTGGACGGAGGCATGGCAGTCAGCCGTCCAGTCAGTTGCGGCGCCTCCCAACCGCGGCGGCGACAGCCCGTCTGTCTGCAGGTCCTTTTGAAGCAGGTCGTTACGCCGCGTTGGCCTGGCATGCACCTCGCTGAGGAGCGGCGGCGGTGCGGGCTGCCGTTGGCTGCGTCGGAGATTATCCTATTCGGAACCCATGTCCCGGTCCAAGCCTGGTCCTCACCACAGCGTGGACAGGGGGGGGTTGACGGAGGATGCACATCATCTGTTGTCGAAAGAGGGGAACTTGAGGGGCAGTTGGAGAGGGACGATGGCTACACCGCAAGGCAACAGGCGGGATATCGATTGCGCTTTGGACAACGAGGTGCGGCTGGGCAATATTGATTGCCCGCTGTGCAAGTAGCTTGTCGCTGCAGCATGCAGGACATGAAGCAAGCAGTGCGACTGGCGAGCTGCGGTTGATGCCGCCGAGTGCTGGCTGAGGCGGGAGTGGCTGCCTGCTGCCTTGTCCGAGCTGGTCCTTGCCACCCACCAACCAGCCAGTGCTTCTGCTTGTGTTCTAGCAGCCACCCTGGAAGCCACCCTGCGATTCGGCGAGTCGAGGCCTCGAACACATCGGGGACGCCTGACGTCGGCGACGTGCGCAACCCCAGACGAGACGAGCATTACGAGCGGCGGTTGAGGCGGCACCGGGCGTCTCGGTTCGTCGACTGTGGCCCTGCGGCAGATCGTGGCAGGACGGCCGGCCGGCCGCCTCGTCGCAATTGTAACGTGACGGCTGTGGGGCCTGCTGTCGGCCTTGGGCTCGACTCGGGTCGACAGGGGTCGGGTCCAGGTTCGTCGTTTGACGCCATGGGGCACCGGGCGAAGGGACGGACAGCTTGCCATGGTCGAGCGCCCGCCACGAGATGGGTGCGCCGCACATGTCCCGCCTCCAAGGACATGGGCTGGCTGCAGATAGTCTGGGGTGAGGCGACATTCCGTCCCGGGCAGACCAAGTTGTCTGTCTGCCTTGCTGACCACGGCGAGGCAGGCTTCAACCGTTCGACGGGTTGATGTCACAACCAGACAACCGCAACTATGTGACGACTTGATACATACTATCCCGACGACTATAGTGCCAGATCAGCCTGGCCGTGCGATGCCACGACGACCATACCCAATGCTCTTTGGGTTCCCGTCAAAGGGGCAAGTCAACTGCCGTTTCTATTGTTGGCGCTGGCTGGGCGCTTCAACCACCGCCTCCTGCAACAGATCGCTCAACAGCACAGCACGAACCCATTTTCGCCAATGCGGCGGGGAGGAGGGAGCATCAGCCAGTTCGGATCCGCTGGCCCTGACGCACACCCACGCTCTCTGGCCAGTTCCCTCCAGGCTTCCTGTACGGACCAGGCAGGGCCGCAGAGAGGTGTGTGTAGCACGGCAACGGCCAGGCTTAAACTCAGCGGAAGCGAGATCTGGGAGCCCCCGTGGCCCTGTGCTTCTGATCTTCTGCGTCTTTTTCTTCTGTTTCGCGCTCAGGCGGCTACGTGCAGGTGACACAGCAGAGTCGAAACCTATACTCGCTCAACGGCCGGCCGCGCGCACACCCACACGCCAACCAGGTGCAACAGACGGACCAAAGTAACTGGTTCCTCCTCCTCTCTTCTATCCCGCGCTGCGCGGTACGCCGCTGGTCTTCTGAATCTGCCGCTTCCCGCCTCTGGATAATTTTTCCCACTTGGCCTCCGCCTGGTGAGCGGCTGTGTTTCTGTTTCTCCCGCCTTCTACACCTCCACCTCTCTCACGCAACTCTTCAACTTGTCACGCTGCCAACCTCTCTTGAAGCCTGCACTGGTCTCGTCCTCGCACGTTGTCACCGCAACGCCTTGGCCTTTCCACCTCGACTCGCGTGTTCCCAAAGACGGCCTGTTGGCGAGGGAGCTGCCCTCTGTCGACCCTGATCCAAGATGGCGGCCACGCCGGCGGCCAGCTCGCTGCCCATTGCCGAGCACCTCTCGCAGCGCCAGATCGATGTCCTCGTCGCCCTCGAGCGCACCGGCGGCTCAATCAGCCTCGTCGCCGTCATGTTCATCTTCGTGGCCTACGCGCTGGTGGACCGCGTGCGCAACGTGCAGAACACCTTCATCGTCTTTGCGAGCGTGTCCAACGTTGGGGCCAGCATCGCGAGCATCATCGCCCTCGACGGTCTGGTGGCGGGCAAGGACACGGCGCTGTGCCAGACGCAGAGTTTCCTCTTTGAGATGTACGTTCTTTTATCCTCCAACTGCTGTTCTTGTGAGGTCCAAGAAAATGATACGGCGTCACGGGGAAAGTGAGACGGGAGCGGTGAAGCCTTGGTACAGCTGGATACACTCGACTGAAACTCGGCGGCAGAGGGATGAACACGTTGCTGACTGTGCCCAGGTTTATGCAATCTGACCCGTGGTGGTCCCTCGCCATGGCTATCAACGTCTTTCTCGTCTTCTACTACCGCACCAGCCCCGACTCGTTTCGCCGCTGGTGGTGGGTGTACTGCCTCATCTGCTACGGCGGCCCTTTTGTCATCGCCTTGACTCTCCTCCTCATCAAGAGCCCGACGAAAGGTCCCGTGTATGGCGAAGCAACGGTATGTTCCTCCTCCCGCTCCTGCCCAACTCAACTCGGGCCGTGCTTTGGAAACTAGCGCTGGAAACGCAGATTTGGTGCTGGGTTGACCCTAAGTGGGACAGCGTACGCATCTATTCGTACTACATGCTCATCTGGATCTGCATCGTCGGCTCGATTGTGTGCTATTTCCTGGTTGGATGCCATGTCTTTCGGTCGCGGAACCAGCTGCGCAGCTTTCCCGCGTCCAAGAACCGCGAGGCTGGTCACTATGGGCAGGTAACTCTCAGCCAACCTGACGACCGCGTCTACTCGCTCTCAGATGTGGAGCTGACCACGAGCTTGTTCACTCTGCAGGCCATCCCCGACCTGCCCACCGCACCAGATGGCTTCTACGGCACCGTCACCACCGAGGTCCAGGTCGTACACACCTCTGCCTCCGCCCGCGCCGTGCCCCCCGCCGAGCCCAAGCCGGCACACTTGCCCACCGTCGGCCAGGCCTCCTTCGACGGCGGCGAGGCCCCCGAGAGGGCGACAGCCACCCCTGCGCAGTACTACTCGAGCGTCACGTCGGCCGCGCCGCGCCGCCGCACGATCCCGTCGCCCCTGGCCCGCGCCGTCGCGGCGACGAGCCGCGCCGCGTCCAAGTTCGTCATCGACGACCCCATCAAGCGCGCGTACCTGCGCACGAGCCTGCTCTTCGCCATCAGCGTCCTCGTGACCTGGATCCCCAGCAGCCTCAACCGCATCCACAGCTGGCTCGACGGCACCTCTCCCTACGAGTTCCACGTCGCCACGGCCGCCGTGCTGCCCCTCCAGGGCCTCTGGAACTTTCTCATCTTCTTCGTCACCAGCTGGACCGTCATCAAGCGCCGCATCCGCGGCAAGCCCACCGAGGTCTCGCAGCGCTCCGGGGACGAGGCGTTCGGCACCGCGGACCGCACCGTGGATCGGGAGCGCGCCGCCCGCCGCGACGACACCGACTTTGACGACGCCGACTCCGGGACCATGGGCAGCGACGTCGAGCTGCGGCGCGTGCCCGATCGGCCGGCCAAGACGTCGGCCAGTCTCTAAGGACTGCGGTGAATGGAGCTTATTAGGGCGCGGGTGTGGCGAAATGGTGGTCCCTGTTTAGTTTTGGTTTTTTTGTGTTGTTTTTTTTTTTCTTTTATATCGCGATGCTGGCTACGATGATATCCCCTGCTTTTCCATGTACAAATACTTCTCGAACACATCACGAATGGCGCTGGACGGACAAACCCCTGCGACGGTCGACGTGGCGGGTTTGGTCCAGGCTTCGGGCTCGTTGTACTATATATACCCATTTCCCCCGACGCTGGGCTTGATGGGCACGTGCGCCCTGGTGCTGGGCCCCCAGCGGGAGGAGCATATACCAAGGGTGGGTAGATGGAGGGTTTATTTACACGCACGCACGGCCATAGACGGGTGCAGGAAGAGACATGACAACGCTTTTCTCTCGCAAATTGGTTCCTTTTTTTATTCGAGTTCATCATAATCTTTCGTATTAGTCGTGGAGAAATGTCCATGCGGGAGGTCGTGCTAACGTGCGGTCATGAGAGCGGCGGCGTACAGTGATATCGTCAGGACAAGAGTGGGTTTGTAGAGAAACAGATGGTGAGTGAGCGCGTAGTCTCAGCAACGTCCACCGCGTTCTGGTACCGGCCTTTCTTCCATGTCCAAGGCCCGGGTTGCTAGAGTAAACGCAGCGCTAGTTTTTTCAGTGTTGTTGGTTGTACTGTTTTTTGCCTTTTTTGTTCGACTTGCGGGTGCAAGGGCGTGCGTCAGTCGTCGTCGAAGAAGCTCTCGGACTGCTTCGACAGCCGCAGGTCGACGAGGCCCATGACCGTGCCGTCGGCGCGCCATATCGCCTCGTCGAAGAACCACCACAGCGCGACGATGCCGCCCGCGACGAGGACCTGCGTGACGGCGAGGCCAATGACGGCGGCTCTGAGGCCGGCCACGTGCGCGAGGGCGCTGGGCATGGCCATGATGAAGACGCCCGCGGCGAGGTTGCGCAGCACGACGACGCAGGCGTGCATGTCGCCGATGCTTCGCTGCGCCACGGCGATGCTGGAGGCCGTGAAGGACGTGGAGCGAGCGAGCACGGGCCGCGTGGTGGTGTCGAGGACGTAGAGTCCGCCGGCGAGGGCGCCGAGCTGGAAGGAGAGCAGCGGCAGGCTGAGCTGGTCAGCGGCCTCAGGGATGAAGAAGCGGTTCGGGGCGGTGGGGTCGCGGGTCATGAAGTTGCAGATGCCGAGCCCGAAGCTGAGCACCCCGATGAGGACGAGGAACGTGCCCACGGCGATGATGCCGTAGCCGACCCCCCTGGTGAACTTTTGGTGGAAGCCCCTGTAGAAGCAGAACCCGCCAACGACAAAGGTGGCAAAGATCCACGGGCCTACCGTGAGGGTGCCAATCTTGGCAGGATCCAGGGCAAGGGGCAGAGGCGTTGCGACGAGCGCAATGGACGTGGCGAGACCCCAGAGGGCGCCGTACGGGATGAAGGACAGGACGAAGAGAAGGCACGTCGTCGGCGCTACGAGCGCACGCGGAGCCTGCAGCGCCGTGGGCAGCGTTAAGGGGCACCTGAACGACAGCAGTTTTATGCCCTTGACGAACTCAACCGCCGTCTCCTTGTTCAGGCGGTGGCGGAGGCGCCACGGGCGCCACGGGGACGAGCCACCCATGCCGGGGACGGGGGACCGGGCAATGGCCGCCGTGGACCTGTCAAAGGTCGTCTCGGGGGCCCCGAGCGCCAGCAGCGGGACGGCGAGGACGTAGAAGCCGCAGATGATGCGGAACTGGTCGGTAAAGGAGCCGGCGTTGGTGGACGCCACGCCGCCGACGAGGGGGGATCCCCACGTGGTGGCGATGGTGAAGACGTTGTACAAGGACACGGGCAGGTTTCGCTCGTGCTCCTGTCCCACGAACCAGATCATGTCAGTACGCCGACGTATAAGAACAAAGGGTCTCGGCCGGTTGGACTCACGTAGTAGGTGTCTTGAATCGACCCCATGACCAGCGTGTCAAAGGCGCCCCAGCCGAGGCCCTGGAACACGCGAGCGCCCATGCAGAAGCCGTAGCTGTCGCCGGCCGTCGTGTTCCAGATGGAGCCGATGAAGAGGAGCGCGGCCGAGGCGAGGTACATGGGCCTCTTGCCCCAGAACTTGGCGGCCACCGAGCTCACGAAGCCGGTGACGGTGGACATGATGATGGGGACGGCTGTCAGGGCGGCAACGGCCGTGTAGGACACGTTGTAGTGGATGGCCATGGCGCCGCCTGTCGTGACGAATGCCGTCTTCATGCCGCCGACCAGCCCGACAGTCATGAGAAGAGATACCAGGTTCAAATCCTTTCGCCAGCGCGGCCAGTTCTGTCACGTCTCGTAAGCTTTGATTCTGCCCTGATCCTGGCCAGGCGCCGAGTTTGAACACACCAGTGGATCATCCGGGTCATCGCTCGGTTGCGGTACCAGTTCGACGTCCGAGTATCTCCCTCTCCCGTGCTTGACGGTCCTGTGATGACTTGAAAAAGACCCAAACGACAGTCTCCTCGAGGGACTCGTCAGAGGGGGCGGGGACGGGGGCGTCGCCTTACCGTCCGACCCTGTGCTGCCCATGGACAAGGACCTGGCTGGCGGCTCCGGCGAATAGATGGATGCAGGCCGCGTAACGGCGACTGGCCTGTTGATATCCCAATCCATAGCGGATGCTTTATCAGGGCGGCGGGATCTGGAGACGGAGGAGGAGCAGGAGGACGAAGAGAGGAGGCCAGCTCGTGCACAAGCACAAGTAACTCACACACCACACAATCCTAGCCAGCGGACTGCCGGGGATGAGAGCGAAGAAAAAGAGCCTTGAGCAGCGCAGCGTCCAGGAGGCAACACGGGGAAACGGGCTTGAAGGAAAAGAAGAAAAACCCAGCTTGGTGGCTGGGCGGACGGGTTGGGATGGGGCCCCAGGGAGACAGACGCCATGCAGAAGAGACGACGAAGTTGGCGGCGCTGGACGAGCCGCATAAGTCAGAGACAGGCGGAAGCTCCGGATCGAGAGACGATCAAAAGGAAGCAGGCCGGGTTGAAGCCCTCCACTAGTTGCTGCCGACAATGCCGATGATGCTGGTCTGTTATGCAGCGCTCTCCTCACCACCACCACCACCACCACCATGCCGCGGCGAGATCTATCGGATCTCATGCCAGATCATGCGGTGTGTAAGCCCACTTTGGGCGGCCCGAATGACGGGCATCGCAGTCAGCTCGACTCTGGTGGACGCAGGCACTCGCCTGCCAGCCTGTTTGGCTGACGCTTCGTGCTGCAGGGGCTCGTGGTCCGCCCTGGAACGCGCCGAACAGTCGCGGGTAGGCTGAGACATTCCTGTGAATGTCCCAGATGGGGCCCAAGACGTCCTTGTCTTGTCCGGCGTGAGCGACAGGCACTGCCGAGATCGAGGTGGCCTTGGAGGAGGTGCTGGAGGCGAGGAGTGGAGGAGTGCAGGGTAGCTGGTCTGAAGAGGGGGGTGGGGTCCCAGCTCCACCAGCTCGACGCAAGGGGTGACCCCTGACTGACCCTTCGCCTGTCCTTCTCCCCGACGCCCAGCGAGACAGACGCAGGGCAAGACACGTAAAGAGGCGAGCAACCCGCATTTTGCTCTTCGCTAGCCCCTCGTGCCATCCGGTCTGTACCTCCTCCCTTGCGGACGGGCTGCGCGTCGCCGCCATGCCACTGCCTGCATTATGCTCCCGCCTCTCCCCTTGGAAACTCACGCCAGGCTTGCCCAGCGCAGCACGCCCGGCGCCGGCGCCGGCAAAGAGAAAGAAATGCGAGGGCCACTATCCGAGTGCGACGGTATGTGCCGTCGCCGCTGCAATACGGCCTGTTCTGTTCTCGCACGGAGCAGTGCGTTGCCGAGCCTCTGTGACGTCTGGGGCATCACCATCACCGTGGCCACGCCCGGGAGTCGTCCGCGGACAAAATGCCGGCATGCGTGACATGCGACCATCGGGCCAAAGTGGCGAGGATGTTATGTTATGTCGCTGTTTTGTGTGGCTCCTTCGGCTACCTCGACGGTCTTGGCTGCCAAGTTTGAGGCTCGGTCCAGCCGCATCCGCCGTCGATCAAACGTGAAACGACTGCAGCGGCAGTATTCATTCAACCATTCGTTCATTCCATCTTAGGCGGCTGCGACCGCCACGTTTTGATCTGGGGCAATCGTTGGCTTCATAAACGAGTGTGGCTTCATTGCTGAGAGACGTCATCGTCGCCAACATGGTGGCACAAGCCATGTCCCAGCCATGGAGGGAGTTCCAAGGTTGCCGTGAGTCCTTTGCAAAGTCAAGACTAGGGACGCGACATCTCGGCCGAGAAGACCGAGCAACTGGATCTGAGTCCAATGCCGTTGGTCTTTTTCAAGCCCCCGCATCTTGCAGCAAGTCATGTTCGTGCCCCTGACGATAGCCGGGCGTCTGCGCTTGCCGCAAGTTCAGACGCCCGACGGCAAGCAGACGCGTTGCAGCTCGCATCAGATCACAGCAGAGAGTTGTCATATTGTGCAATCACCACGGCCTTGCTAGACCGGGTAACTTCCTGCACCGCGGACGCCTCTACCGCGAACAGCAGCATGCTCGTCCGCACCAGTAGCTCTGCCGACACCAGGATCAGCCCATCTCGCACTAGAGAAAGAATGAAAGGATTTACACAAACCTTCGTAAACGAGCGAGTACGACACTGGCGCATCGTCGCCTGGCCCGGAGATGAGCGGCATCCTCTCCGACGGGCTCATCCTGACGCGGAACCGCAGCCCGACGCTCTTCGCCGGGTCGACCCACAAGAACCTGTCGAAATCCACCGCAGAGGATTCCGGTTCGTCTTCTCGAATGGTTGATGCGCTGGCCAGATTGTCGAGCCACTCCCTCCAGATGCGGATGACGCCGTCGCAGGTGTTGACGTGGCTCACGTAGAAGCCAGGCCGCGAGCCCTCCTTGACGACATTCGTGACGGCGCAGAGCTGCGTAAACAGCTCCCCCTCGTCGAGGAAGACCTCCTGCATTGCATCCTCGTCCTCGCGACGCGCTTCTGGCCGTGAAATGGCGGATTGCGGCCACTCGGGCCTGAATCGGCGACGCCGGTTCTCCTCCGTCACGACGGGCCGGAACGACGAATACAGCTTCGGAAAGTCACCCAGGGTAGGTGACTGATGGTCGACGACGCCTCCATGGGCCAGTTTCATCCCGAGGTATCGGCAGCACAGGTACGGCGTCGAGATCTTGGCGCTGGGGTGGTAGCACTCGAGGATCAACTCATTGTCTGGCAGCGACGCCGTGTCCAGCAGGCGGCGGTAGAGAACGCGCACCGCTGCCGAGTAAAAGCGGCGGCTGACGGATGTGATGATGATGAGCTCCCTGGCGGATAGCGGTGCCAGAGCGCTGGCTAAGATCTGACCCTCATCGTCAGATTCCAGGTCTTGCATCGAGCCAGTCACGCCTCATACCTCGTTGGGCAGCTTATCAAGCGGGGAGCTAGAAGGCGCCATGTTTCTTCCCAGGATGGAACTGCTGGAATGTGAATACGAATGCGCGACACTACCGCAGGCGATGCTGTGAGAGACTGCGATGCTGGGCGCAGGGCTGCTGTGCATCTGCAGCCGACGAGGTGGGCGATGAGACCGTGGCAAGATGCGAGGGGGGGTGACAAGCGAATGGGAGACTTGGTGCGGGCCACACATTGGACCTGGGGCTCTTGACCTGGGGCTCTTCGGCTGACCGGGCCAAGTTGGAGGTGGGCTGGGAGCGGCTATGACGATTCTGGACTCCAATTCTACTTGGCGATGCATCCATCTCAAGCAAGAAACACCAAGATCCAAACGCCCCTTTCAGGCATACATGAACTTGCCTAGAGATCACACCGGGCAGAGGTCGGTCCTCTGGAGCTCTGTTGGCTTTGGGCCCATCCATCTGCTACCACATCCAAGCGTCAGTGACACTCTCGCCGACCCACGAGTCCACGACGTACCCAACAATCTGCTTCGTACGTCCCACGACAATCCATGTCCGATGCATGGATGACGCCCGAGTGACGTCTCTTGTTTCGCCTCGCATATTTCAACATCAATGCTGCGTATTAATACTGCGCCGGCCGCGTGCAGCCTCTCTACTCTATGGGCTCTTTGTATTATTTGATGAGACATTGCACTCTCCCTCCCGAGCATGCTTTCAGCAGCCAAGCCAGTCACCTAACGCCGTCATGTCCGGTCGTGTCACCATGTCGCCGCTAATTCGTCTTATACCGAGTTGTCATCCTTGCTCCGCGCATCTCTGACCGCAGAGTCCACTGCATCTTGCAGGTCGATGTGGAAAAAGGGCCGATCGACACCGTAGACGGCCGCCATTTTCCCCCTCTGTTCGCTTCCATACACCTCGCCCGACTGAATGCTTGCCTCTATGTACGTCGAATGTGCCGACACCGGTGTTCTAGACCCCGTGGTTCTCTCTTCATCCCCGCCCATCTCCGCACCGCGTCGGCTGTCAATCAGGCCTGCGCCGTCCTTCTCTGTGAGCGTAGCTGCAATGCTATAAACGGGTTTCCAGTTGCTAACCGCCTCTGGGTTCTGCGAGGTTGGGTACCCGAAGCCACCTGCGGCAAGCGCACGACGCGTCCAGCGGTTGTGAACGTTGGCAAAGTGCCATTCCACCGTGTCGGGCGACGAGTAGCGGTCGAAATTGTTCCTCAAGTCAATCAACCCTTGAATTGACGTGACATCAACGCTGTTGACTGCGGCAAAGTCAAACACTACTGCGCGAAGATGAGGGAGGAGTGCTTGAGAGTCGCACTTGTACGCCCCTGGGCCTGGATCGTTCCACAAACGATCAGACTCCTTCTCAAAATGCTCCTCCGACATTCGCTTCGTGCTGTGCATGACATGCTTGGCTAGCGTATCCACGTGGTAGGCTTGGTTGGTGTAATTGTAGCCCTCGCTTAAGCGGTACACGAAAACGCCAGGGTAGGGAGAGTCGACTTTGATGTCGGGGTTTGATGCGTCTTTTCGATCGAGCGGCAAGAACACGTCACGAGACGTACATTTGCTCCTGGTCTCCGGCCCGTAGTCCTTTTCGCCCCCAACGCGCTTGACCTGCACGAGTCCGAGAAAGGTGCCTCTCGTTCTGGCAATACGAAAGAGCAACAAAGCGACGGACATGGTGACACCAGCGTAGATGGACGCTTCCAGAGAGACAAATATGGCCAAGGCCACACCGACTACCCAAATCGCGAGCTCAACTGGCGACAGCTGCCAATACTTGTAGAGATTCTTTGGCGGAGTCAGCAAGTTGCAGACTGCGTGAATGATCAGGCCCGCCAATGCAGCATTCGGGATATAGTAAAAGACACCCGTCAAGGCGTAGAGCGCCAGGATGAGTACCAGGGCGCTGAACAGGCCTGCCAACGGGGTCCTGACTCCCGCCTTGGAGAGGACGGCAGAGGCGCCGAAAGAACCGGTGCAGATGAAGCCACCCACGAAGGGGCTGAGCATGTTGGCCGCCCCCAGCGCCACAATCTCCTGGGATGGATTGATGGTGTAGTTGTACAGCCTGCCCATAGCCTTCGAAATGGCAATATGCTCAATAACCAAGATGATGGCAACGGCAGGCAGCTCAGGCAAAATGAGCTTGACGAGTTGGGCATCGGCATGCGGCACACTAGCCCGCTTGAAACCTGCACCGCGCGTTAGACGTCAACTGACATGAGGTAGAGAAACCACGAGATGAGAGTGGCACATACCCTGCTCAATGTTGCCCACGATGCGAAACTTGTTGTCTTCCATTGGCTTTCCACGATGGACGAGAAAGCTGACTAGGGTGAAGAGAAGCATGGTAAAGGTCAATCGTAGGGACGAGAGGAATGTCCAGAGGCGTTTTTGGCCCGGTTGCCGTCGTTCCATCATCGAACAGAAGCTTCGAATCGCAAAGAGCAAAACGATGGAAGAAAGGCCGACTGCTGCGTCCAGACGAGTATTGGGCAGACTTTGAAGCGTACTGATGATGACCCGGTACGGCGCCTCCCTCGTGTTGATGTTAGACATCCCCAAGGCCGTCGGGAACTGCGTCGACATGATGGTGATACCGGCAGCCGTGACAAACGCAGAAATGGGAATATAGGGGATGAACTCAATAATCCATCCTAGCCGGAGCAGCCCAAAAAAGAGCAGCACGGCACCTACCAGCAAGCTCAGGGCATGGGCTGTCTGTTCGGGCTGGTACCGGCCTGGAGCAGCCTCTGCAACGCGAGACACGACCTGGCCGACGAGGAGCGAGCCCACTGCTGTTGTCTGCACGTCATGCGTCAGCTCTCTGCCAACACGCCGAAGCCGGGGCACAAGTCGTCACATACCCCGATTACAATGTCTTTGGAGGTTCCAAACAGCCAGTACAGAACAGCACCGGTAAAGGAGGTGTACAAGCCGAAGGCTGGTGACAAGTGGGCGAGGGCGGCATAAGCCAGTGCCTGAGGGACAACGACCAAACCAATAGTAATGCCTGCAGTCGGTCAATATGGTTATCGCCCGAGACTTGCACACGAGGACGATAGCAGCATGAGAGCATACCAGCAACAATGTCCCCGAGCAGCCACCGTAAGTTGTATCGCCTAATCCATGACGCCGAAGGAAACAGGGCCTTGACGTAGCGAGTAGCTCCCGCTCGAGTTGGCGCCAAGTCCTTGAACCACTCTGCGACGGAGGGCTCGTCTTCGAGGTAGGTATGGGCGGGACCAAGCACATCGCGGGCTCGGCTGTCGAGATCCTGGGGAACCGTGGAGTAGCGTTCGTTTACGTCGATGCCGAGGACCTTGTTCGTTACGAACTCGGCGAGTCGACGAGGGGCCATTCCAGCTCAGCGGGGAGATTGTCTCCGTACAACCGTCGCACGACGAGCTTGCACAGCCGTGGGCGGATGAAGCCAGCTGCAGAGCGGGCCAACGAGTAGGCGACAGAAGGGCAAGGACGCGGAGGGCAGGAGAGCGCAGCACAGGCAAACACCTGTGACGAGCGGCGACGGTAAGGTAGAGATGAACGAAGGGGGTCCAGATGTCACGATAATAAGAAACTGGGTCCTAGTACCTACTCGTACGCAGCACCAAGTGCCGGCGCCGGAGAGAAGTTACCGTGCCCAGGCGCCAAGCCCGGGAGTCGGGGGCAGGAGCAAACCTGCTTGGATGGATCAACCTGCCAAGGCGGTGCAAACGCCCGGCGCACATGTGATATATCAAACCGCGACAACAGCGCACAAGCAGCGGGCAGATCTGCCAAGTGGCTTGCGAAAATGTGTCATTACTGGCGCAGGGCTGCTTGGCAGCGCGGCATCATCGGCGTGGCTTGCGGAGACGGGAGACGGGAGTCGCCGGCAGTCGGCGCGGCCAGCCGGGTACGTCCAACGTGGGGGTGCCCGACCCGAGAGCCTCCACCGAGGCCTGGAGCCCGAAAGCCGTGTGTTTGCCGGAGATGGCACTCATTGCCGCAGATGGATCTATCTGAGCACGGCGCAGATAGCTGGAATGGTCAAGCGGAATGACGCCATGCTGATTGGGGGTGCTCCCTTTCCACAGGCATTATTAATACTCTGCCGTTTCTCCCTCGTACGCGTGGACGGACTGGCCTCCGCGACGTCACCATCCTCTGTGCGAAACCATGAGCGGTGTGGCCGTCGTCGCCCTCCAGCCTAGGTGTCTGCCCGATAGATGTAGAAATACCATACAAGTGTCATGGAGTCCAGGCAGTTGCAGACGCCCAACCACCTCGCAAGCGCGGCGCGCCGTCCTCTGGCCATAGGGAGTCGATATGTCGTGAAAACGTGGCGAGAGCAGACCAAAATGCATGTCGTTCGAGACGTCGTGTCGTCGTCGTTTTGGGGATACAACGCCTATCTGCTATCCATCATCTTCATAATTTCATCTTCCTCGTCCAATTCCTTTCCCCCGTTCTCCATCCCTCTTTGTCGCATCGCCCCTGCCACCGCCCTGCGAGTGAGCATACCCTCCTTGAGCGGCGGGAACTCTTCCTTCCGTTGCCGCAACCACCCATCCACGCTCCTCATGGCCACCACCAGAAAGCCAAGCTCCTCCCGGTCCACGTCGAAAACCTCCCACCACTCGCACGCGGGCATTTTCGCGCCCAGGTCGCGCGCAGCGTTGTATATCGCCGCCACGGCCAAGGCATGCGGCTGATGAGTCAGGTACAGCATCTGAGGCGAAAACAGAGCCGTGTTGAGGTATTGGATCGTTCGCAAAGACACTTCGGGCTTGGGCTTGGACAGAAACTCGAGCGTCTGGAGGTAGGTGATGGCGAGCGGGTGCGGCAGCGAGACGTGGGTGTCGAAGGACAAGGCGTGGAGGATACGCGACTCCAGCGTCAACAGCCGACGGGTAAACGCAGTGTAGTCTGCCTCGGTCTGGTAGTACGATTTGGGATCGTCTGTGGGGGCCTCTCCGGTGCGGAAGAAAGCAGAGTCTCGAGACATGAGGTACGCGTAGACGTTGGCGACGTCGCGGGGCGATCGAGGCATGGGGCCCAATTTGCCCACGACGTAAATCGCGGCAGCAGACGCGTCCTGTTTGTCGCGTTAGCTGTCCCGCGACACGATGGGTATCCGAGGCACAATGACAACGTACGCTGAACTCATGGGCCATTGGAGATTCCACCAGCCAGTACCGTGCCAGGACCACGTTTGCCCGCGCGGTCACGCACTGGGGGATGCGCAGGAGCTGGCCGGCAGCTTGGGTGAGGCATTGCGTGGCGATGAAGACCGATTCCTGCAGGTCCTGTGGCAGCGCGGAAAGAGAGGAGTGGAGGTACAGCTGCGACGTCGTCGCGAGCGGGTTGGTGAGGTGCGACATGCTGAATTGACGAGCGCGCGTTGCTCAATGATGTCGGCGAATTCAAGGTGGGTTGAAGGTTTCTACAAAGAACACTCCGGTCGGTCGGGGAAGAAAAGGCCGATGTCCGACATACACGGATCGCAGGCTACCCTGGAGCTCTCATCTTCTCGCGATACATGACACATTTAGGATATGAACCCTGCCTGCTCTCAGTTGCCTAGGACACCTTACCATTTGGCCTTTCTTGCATTTCAAGTCTTTCAGGTCAATTCCGGGGACCATTCATGCCGCATCGGGCTGCCAATGCCACCAATGCCACCAGTGCCGCTGGCAACCATGTCGCCGATGCAAGGCAACGGAGAATACAGGTCATTTGTCAGCGACAACGGGAAAGCACTGTCAACTGTCGTCGGCACGTATGTAAGCTAGAGGAAGAGTCGAGCACGGGTTTACACGAGGGATCCAAAAACAAAAGGACAAGTGCAGTGGGCTCTTCTCAACATCACACTTGCCCGCCCAAAACCTTGCTCGGTGGGCAAACCCTGTCTCCAACGGCCTGCAGCTCATGGCAAACCTCCCAGACATAGTCGCGGACATCCTCCACACCCAGAGAAATGGAGCCAGGGATCGGACACGTCCCACGCGAGGGCCGTGTACATGTTGAAGCTGCTGTCCCGCTGGGAGGTGTCGACGAGGCTCGTCACCGGCGGGTCGGAAGCCGCCCCTGACGCTGCAGGTGTACGAGTCGAGGAAGCTCGGCTCGGCCGTCGCTCGAAAATCGTGTCCGTGGAGGAGCTGCTTGATGCGGTTGATGACTTTTGCTAGGATGTCAGCGCGTTTGCGTGGCTGACGAGACATCATCGGGGGGACTTCGACTGCTGGGCTCAGCCACGGCCCAACCTCCAGCACTCTCCTGCACCGACGGGCAAGGCTTATTGAAGCATTCATTCAAGTCCATGCAACGGTGAATCATGAAATGGGATCTGGCCAATGTGATCCTATGTCGTTTCGGTCAGCAGACTTCGCCACCGCGCCGCGTCGCTCGTCCTCGAATTGCTCCCTCTCCACGCCGCTGCGCACGACCCGCTCGAGCCTTTCGAAGCCGAACAATACAAAGACTTCGTCTCTATCGATTCATCTATTCAGGGTTTGCTTTTGACACGCCCCGAGTCGGGAGGTATGCAAAATGTCAACGTCGATCTGGGAGCCGTGCCGGCACTGTACATTACAGCAAGCGATTGTCGCGACTTGGCGATAAAGGGCAAGATTCTGGACATGATTAGGGAATTGCCTCAGAGGGAGAACTTGCGGGACGGCTCGGCGCTAAGAAAATGCTGGATATAGATGGCATCAAGCAGACGACGCTCATTGCATGTGGGCAGTCTAGGATAGGGGGTGCGACCAGAGGATGGGTTCTGTCGGGAGCTTCCTAGGCATGTGGTTTTGACCATCATAGAAGAGCATGATGGGATTCGGGGATTATACAGTAGACGCAGGCGTCATGGCGTCCTCTGTGACAACGATACTCAAGAAGCTCTTGGCCAAGCAGTGAATCGTAGTGAATCATGCTGGCCGTGTGTTCAAACGGGCTCCAGTAAACAGCGGGAAAGCAACAGAGAGGGGGAAAAAGACTGACACAAACGTCCACACATCACGACAAAATCAAGCATCAAGCTTCAACAACAAAAAGGAACCCAAAAAAAGAACCGCCAGCCCCCCTCAGGACCCAAGGATGCGTCACCCCCGAGAAGACTCTTAATCTTGTAATCATTCCACCCGCCTCGTGATGGTAACCCGACTCGCGGCAAATTAGAACTCCAGGACGGGGTTCGAACCCTGACCTTGTGGTTATGGAGCGCCGGGAGGGAGGGTGTGGCGGAGAGCAAGCCAGCCAACTGGGCCAAATCGGCCCTTGACCTCAGCCAGCTGGCTTGTTGGGAGAAGTGCTGGCTATTGGGGTGTATAAGGGTATGAACAGCTTGGGTGCAGTGAATTGGGTGCTGAGGAGCTGTTCGGTGCGTTGTCAGGGGAGACGAGAGGTGCTGGTGTTGAAGCTGTTCAGTTGTGATGCACTGATGGCGTTGTCGTGACCGCTGGAGCCCACTAGAGGCGGAAAAGTGGAGACTGGGTGCCGCCTTGAGCTCCGGCTTGGCGCAGGATTGCTCCCCACTTTCAACTTCAGACGAACTCTCAACCTCCACAATCCATCATCCCAACTTCCCAAGCACACGACACGGCTCCTCAGCTCCTCGCCTCACTACGGATTCTATACACGTCGCGGCACACTGCTCCGAGTTGCCGCCGCCGCCGCAGACTCCCACCATGGCGGCCTCAGCCCCGCACTCGCCCAGCGACGAGAAGCAGTCCTTTGACCTCAACCTCCAGCACGGCCACAAGGACCTCGTCCAGGCCGTCGCCTTCAACACCTACGGCGACCGCTGCGCGACCGGCTCCGTCGACGGCAGGATCCGCGTCTTCAACAGGCACAAGGACGGCACGTGGCGGCTGTGCGATACCTGGAGCGCCCATGGAGGAGAGGTCCTCGAGGTTTGCAACCGCAGCCGCCCACTTCGCAAACCCTTGATCTGACAGGAGTGCCCGCGATAGCTGCAATGGCTGCCCGCCACCATCTACCCCAATCTCGTCGCCTCGCTCGGAATCGAGGGCTGGTTCAGGCTCTGGGCCGAAGACCCCTCCGCCGCGCCTGGCCGCCGCTTCTGCTCGGGCCGCTCCGTCAGCGGCCGCCCGGCCTTTGACACGCGCTCCAGCCGCGCGCCCTACCGGTCCTTCTCCATGAAGCACAACGAGGAGACGCGGCACACGTACCTCGCGCTGCTCGCCACCGACGGCCGCCTCACCGTCTACGAGAACGACCAACCCGAGAACCTCTCCGAGTACTCATCCATCGACGAGTTCACCATCTGCCCCAAGCCCAGCCGCGGCGAGGAGGCCTCCTTCAAGGTGCGCTTCGACCCGAACCCGGAGCCGTGCTACGCGGCGCTCCGGGCAGGCGTCACGTCGGACGCGCTGGGGCTGGTGGTTGCAGGCATGGACGCTGTCAAGATCTACCGGTCGCGCGACGTCGCCACCACGTCGTACGGCGTCTCCGGGACCCAAAAGGAGTTTTACCTGGCCGTGGAGATCTCCGGCCACCGCGGCCTGGTCAGGGACGTTGCGTGGGCGCCCGGCAACATACGGGGCTACGACATCATCGCGACGGCCTGCCAGGACGGCTACGCGCGCGTCTTCCGCATCGATACGCCCTATTCCGACGCCGACGGCAAGTCGTGGTCCGCCGCCGACCTCCTTAAGCCCGCGACCCAAAACTCCAAAGACTCCCCCTCCAAGGACGAGGCCGAGAAGCAGCACCCGCACCCATCGACCCTAAGCGCCAGCCTGGCCATGTCGGGCGCGCAGAGTGACAGGCACTGGTCCGGCCAGCCGGGTCAGGTCAAACACACGTCCCGCGAGATCTCGCGGCTCGACAGCCACCGCACGCCCGTGTGGCGCATCGGCTTCGACGACGACGGCCAGATCCTCGGCTCCACGGGCGACGACGGGCGCCTGCTGTGCTATCGCCAGACGCCGGACGGGGCGTGGGCCAAGAGCTCGGAGCTGGTCATGATGAAGACCAGGATGGCTGCCCCCTGAGGCTCGCGTGTCGCCGGTAAGCGGATTTACTATGGACAAGTGGCTCAAGGGCCAACTCCCAAGTGCGGCGCCGAGGAGGTTGGACCTGACAGAAGGAGCACAAGGGCACTCGCTGGTATTGCCGAATATCCTGCAACGGCTCCAACGGGCATTCGCTGCGGTCCACGGCCGCCAACTATCGTGCCCGGGAAGCAGTTGATGCACCAGGTGCAATTGCAGCTGGGGACTTCTTCCCTATGCCCTAGGACACCACTGAGAGTTACATCGGATCGGGGACCACAGTATAAGCGCCAGCCAAGATGAAAGTGCACATGGGGGAACAAGGTGCACATGAGAAACGGCTGGCGATTTTGGGGCCGGGTGCATATTCATGGTCGGGGTTCCCATGTTTTCACCAAGTTTCCCATGTAAATTCACCAGGCCGAGGCCACGACTTCCAGCATTTGTGCAACTCGTCAGCCATGTCACAGCTAGGCATGTCGTGTATGGAGAGATTCAAGAGGCACCGCTACATCTTCATGTACGGACGGACAGACATCACTGGATGGCAGACTCGAGTAAATGCCTTTGGGACAATAAAGCGTATTCATAATTGGGAGTGTTAATGTTATGCACGGAGCGTCTGGCCCTGGCAAAGCCCTGCGAAAGGACATCTAATCTGATTGCTTGCTCCCCCCATCATAATCTTCGTTTTCCTTCAAAGTCGACGCTGCAGTCCGAGAAACAAGGTGTAGTGAGCCCAATTCCACCCAAACGCCTTTCATGATGTAATGTAATTCCTTGGTGACATGTAATTATCGTCCTGCCGTGCTCCGCGAGACGAGTGGTTGGAGTGCGGCTTTAGTCAGCGTGGAGTGGAACATCCACGTCGCCGCAGCCTCAGCCCGTCGACCCTCTTTGTCGGCAACATCTTCATTCTTTTGATCCCTATTACAACGACACAGCCCGCTTATGTCGACGATACATCGACCTCCAATCAAGCGGCATCGGCGCTAGCCACGGGTTGGGTCATCTTGGTCACTTGCGACCCGGCGCGGACAATTCGCTGGCCGGCGGAGTCGTTCATGTACGTGACGTCCTTGTTCTCGAACTGAGCACGCTTCCAGATCTCGACCTCGCAGCCGCCTCGGAGGACACCGACACGCATCGTGGAGAGCAGGTTGTGGGCAGCGTTGGAGTGGTTGTAGACACCGCCGTTGAAGATGGCCGTGGCGTCCTTGCCGATGGCCGAGGAGATGAGGGCCTTGCCACCGGGGTGGTCCTTGATAAAGTCGGCCACGTCGTGGATGACACCAGCAACGGCAACGAGGGCCTTGCCGTTCTTGGAGTCGTCGACAAAGTCGTCCCAGCTGATGACGGGGAGCTGCTCCAGAGGAATGCCCCAGTCGAGGGTGGAGCGCTTCTGGTCGAGCTTCTTCTGCATCTGCTGAACACGGCCCTTTTCGATCTCGTTGGCGCGGAACTGCTTGAGATCATAGGCGAGGCCGAGCCACTTCCACAGGCAGATGGCCCACTTGGTGGGATCATACTGGTACCACTCGATGGCGTTTCGGTAGTCCGAGGGGAACTCGTGGTGGAAGTTGTGGTAGCCCTCACCGAGAGTGACGAGGGCGGTGATGACGTGATCGCGGGGAGAGTTGCGGTCGTCAAAGGGCTGGTCGCCGAGCCAGTGGGCAAGGGAGTTGACGCAGAAGGTGGCCTGCTGGACGAAGCAGATGCGCAGAATGCCGGCGTAGACGAAGCCGCCGAGCCAGTCGCCCCAGCAGAGACCGCAGACGAGGGTCGGGAAGACGAGGGCCATGGAGATGACCGACTTGAGGTAATTGCGGTGCTGCCAGACGACAACGGGATCCTCATTGAGGTCGGTGATATCGGTGCGGCCTGCACGCTTGGGGTTCTGCTTGAAGACCATCCAGCCCAGGTGGGAGTAGAGGAGGCCCTTGCGGACCGAGTAGGGGTCCTTGACGGTGTCGGTGTAGCGGTGGTGAGCGCGGTGGCCCCTGGACCACCAGCGGATGGAGCCTTCGACGGCGCCAGCACCGCAAGCGGCAAGGTAGATCTTGAGGGGGGTGGTGGCCTTGTATGACGTGTGAGACCAGAGGCGGTGGTAGCCTAGAGGCGACGGGTCAGCACATGGGATCCTGGTGATGCCAATTGGCCTAAATGGCGAGGTTCAGCGAGGGTTGGGACTTACCAGCAGTGATGCCGAGGCCGGTGTTGAAGTAGTAGACGACGGCAAAGATGGCGGTATAGAGGTGGAGAGGGACCCAGTAGGCGGAGATGAAGCCAACGATGGGGATGAAGATGATGAATGTCGTGTTGAGCCAGTTGACGTGCTTGTACCAGTTGGACCAGGTCATGGGCGTGTCGGCGATATGGACCTTGTTGAGGTCATGCTTGTTGGCCGCCCGCAGCGGCTTGTAGTCCGTGGTGCCGTCTGGAAAGGCCTGAGCCTGGGCCTCGGCGGCCGCCGTTGAAGATTCAGACATCTTCTTCGATGTGTGGTGTTGCTGCTGGAGGTGTCCCGTATGCGTGGGGGATGTTGCCCTGTTTCACCTGGCGAGGTTGTTGAAGAGGCGGCTGACACACGAAGCTCCAACAGACAGAGAGGAGGGAGGATGTGTGAAGGAGACACGGGGGAGGAGGTTGGAAAGGATGGAGATGAGTCAGGTAAGATAGGAGAGAGGAGGAGAGGAAGTAGTAGAAGAAGAAAGAGGTCCAGGCAGCAAAAGTATGGGGGGAATGCGGCGGAGGATATGGTGGCCGGGTTGGTTGGGGCGGAGGCGGGCCAAAAGTTGTTGTACTCGATGCGAACGGCGCGCTGCACAGCGTTCAAGAGACGGGGACAGCGAGACCAAAAAGCGCCACCCGCTGAAAGCAGGCTCCGATTCTCCACGCAGTGCCGCAGCCAGCACGTTTGGTCAGGATCCTGCTCGTCTTTTCTTTCCTTTGCAAAGATTCTTATTCGCCTTGGGCCCGAGTGGAGAGGACGGAAAGGAGTGGTTTCATGCGAATACGCCCGGCGGCGGCAAAACTTGTTGGATGAATCACAGCACCACCTGCCTGCCTGCCTCCGTACGGCCCCGCGACACGCGCTCGCCTTCAACAAAAACGCAGCCCTTGATTCCTTCATTCTCTGCCGCAGCCCGTTCACATGGCAGAAGCACACCAGCACCGTGGCGTGTGTGCTGCCGTCGTCCAGCGATGCCCTCAATCCCAGCACGTTTCCGCCCGGTGCAATCGCGCGTGCGTGAATGGCTGCCTGCCGCTCAGTGCTCACTCGCCCGGCCCAACCCTTCTTCCCCAACAACTTTTTTCTCTGGGTTGGCTTGGCGGCCTGCTGGCATGTTCGGCGGCGCCGCTTTCCCGCAGCCTGGGGCGCCAGTGGGAGGGGAGGACGCAGGGGACCCACTGGCCCGGGGCCGATTTTTTCCCTCGGGGTGGGTGGCGGCAAGTACCTCGACGGCCAGATGTAGCGGCAGAGGTACCTAGGTACGAAGCAGATGGCTTCGGCTGTGCAGATGTGGCGTACCTGCGTCGGTCGCGGTGCACCCCTGTCAGGAACTCGAGTGAACCAACAGTGCGGTGCCAAATAAAGACTGCATGTCGAGATACCTTCAGTCCAACTGCTACGCTGTATTCGGACCTCGCCTTGTACGTACAGGACTTGCTATCGCAACCGACGGGCCTGGAAGAGCCGCCCACAGCGCGCGCATCTGAGTGATCTCACCCTGCAGCTCCCCTGATAGAGAACGTGCCAGATCTGCCGTCTCCACTCTCCATGGTCTGCCTGGGGCTCCCAACGCCATCATCAGATTCACCACCACCGTCGTTCTTCATCACTCCACCCCGCATCGAACACGCCACGCATCTTGTGCCACATGAGATCGTGCCTCGGCTGCCATCACGCAGACGTCGTAATCGAACCCAGCGCTGGGGTCCATGCATGAGAGGGTTGAAGATACGACCCCGTCAGTCATACGTGAGTGCGTGCGTGTAAGTGAGGTGGCGTCAACCACTTTCCATCATATGATCCGGAACGTGTCCCAACGCCTCGACTGCGCTTCATCGGGGCCTCGAGAGAGGATTGGCATGATACGAGTCTGCCAGCCCGAAGTACGATAAGCATGCCTGAAGCACCCAGAGCATGACACAGCACCCGCTCCCTATCCGTACACCAGGGCGTGATGCAGCCAACCCCATCTGTCCTGCACCCGTTCCACGTCTGATGGATCTGAGCTTGCCTTATACAGAGCCCCCGAGGAGTGTATATCACAATCATAGAGCGAAAGACCTGCTAGGTTTCAATCTGGTCACAACTCATGGCATGCTCAACAGGCATGCTCAACTGGCATGCTCAACTGGCATGCCCAACTGGCATGCTACAATAGACACCACCGCATAGAAATGCAATCGTCACAGGCCCCAACAAGAACGTCCAGCCATCATGTGGTTCTTGATATTGTCGGCTTACGAGTACACGAGGCTGATATGCCGTGACCGTCTGACGCGGTTGTCCACACATCATCTCATCCTGACGCGCGCCACAGTTGTGAAACAGCCCAGGACGGCGAAGGCCCCGATCTTTCCTGTCCCTGTCCCCAACAGAAACCTACGCGCGCCGCCCTGCAGGCTGCAGCTCTGCTCAGCCAATCAAGGCAGCATCTGGCTTCCGTGGATCACGTGATCCTCGCTGTCAGCTGGAATTCCACGCTGGCTTCTCGAAAGTTGCTACTGTAGCCTGCTGGTGGGAGTCGTCTCGTCTCTGAATGTCGCGTACGAGAACATGCATTCGCGGTGATGCCTCCGCACGCCACGGCGTAATGCAGCGCACACATCGCCGCCAAGGGCATCGCAGGCACGGAGGCACCCAGCACCCAGGCATCGCCTCACTTTCAGCTGTGCTTCCGCCTTTTGCAAGGGGCCACGTTGGCATTTGTATGTTTGCGGTCTTGCGCGCGGGTCATCATATCAGCTCAATGTCTGCTGGCTACAGCTTAGAGGCCTCAATTCGTCGTCCCGTCTCGTCAAAGTGAATCTGCTTCCCAGTGACCAGCGCCTCCTGCAGCGCCGCCCCAATCTCAACCGCCCTGACCGCGTTGCTCAGCTTCATCGGCAGCGGCTTGTCGTCCAAGCACGCCTCGGCAAACTCGTTCGCCTCCTGCACAAACGCCATCTCGAAGCGCCCATAATAGTCCGCCGGCGCCTCGCGCGTGATCCCGCCCGCGTGGTAGTGGTTCACCAGGTTGAGCTGCGGGTTGCTGTTGACCGACAGCTTGCCCTCGGTGCCAATGACCTCAGTCGTGTCCTCCTGGCCGTGGGCCATCATGCGCGAGCAGTAGTAGTAGGCGATCTTGCCGCCCCAGAACTCGACGATGCCGACCGCGTTATCAAAGTCGTTATACTTGGCCAGGTCGGGCTGCACGACGCGGATGCCGTGCGCGGAGACGGACTTGGGCATGACGTGGTCGCCGAAGAACCAGAGCGTTAGGTCAATATCGTGGACCGTCATGTCGACAAAGACGCCCCCGGACCAGGCCGCGTACTCGACGAAGAAGCCCGACGGGTCGTGCTTGTCACAGGTTTGGCTGCGGATAATAGAGGGCCGGCCGATGAGGCCCCTCTGCATCTTATCGTAGGCATCTCGGTATGAAGCATCGAATCGACGGGAGAAGCCGCACATGACTTTGAGATGGGTTCTCTGTCTCGCTTCGGCGACCACCTCGCGGCACTGCAGCGGTTCAAGTCAGCGAGAGAACAGCCTTGGCAGAGTGGTGGCACATACAATGTCGATGCTCGTCGACAGAGGCTTCTCGCACAACACGTGCAAGTCTTTGCGCATCGCCTGAATGGCCTCCTCGGCGTGGACAGACGTCGCGGTGCCGATGACGACGGCGTTCAGCCCTGGGTGCTCGAGCATCTTCTGGTAGTCGTCGTACAGCGTCACGCCGTATGGCTCGAGGTTGAGCTTGCCCCATGCGAGCTCCTCTGGGTCCGGGGAGAAGGCGGCGACGAGCTCGGCGCGTGGCGTCCGGCTGAGAAAGTTGATGGCATGTCGCTTGCCCATGCGGCCCAAACCGGCGGCGGCAATCTTGAGTCTTGTTGCCATTATGCGTGAGAAGAGGACATACAGAACACAGAGTCGGTGTAAGGGGTGTAGATGCGCAGAGAAGGTGAGAACATTTGGCCGGAAAGGTAATACGGACGACGGCTTTTATAGAACAAAGACCCTTCCCAAGTTCCTACCAGGTTCTGCTCGTTAGTCTCCGCTCAACTCTAGTTGTCGCCTTCCAAACCCATGCCTTGCCATCGACTTACACGCGAGTCTCATATTGTGTGGAGCAACATCACAGCAGTCTCATCGGGCGTCGCCGAGACTTGCAAGTTGCCCATGGTTGCGGTGGGGGGTTCGCGGTCAATTGCCCGCACGGCTTGCTAGGGCAAGTTTTCGAGCGGCAACGCATCTCTAGCGCCGGAGCAACTTGCTTGTTGCGCGGAATGCGGCAACCCAAGTATACTCGGATGAATCCGCCATCAAGTTGAACAGATCGAATATCTGATTGTCATGGGGCTGAGCGATGCTTGCATTCTCTCTGCCTAGCCCTCCAGTCCAAGCCCGAGTCGGCGCTGCGCCATCACCGATCAGCACCAGCAGACTGCATATCGGGCACCCAATCAAACCATGCCATACTTGAAGTGCAAACAATCCAAGCAACGAGGCTGAGCACAGCAGCCGCAGCAGCCCTGCACTCGTGAAAGCCGTCGCCAGAGTTTGCATGGTGTGTGTGCGTCCGCAGTCATCAAAGCGCCAGGCAGTACGAGACATCAGATCAAGGCTTGACTTGAACTGCTTTCACCTTTCACACGAGATTACGGGTTTCACACAACGTAACTCTGATGAGAACACCAGCCGCACATGAGCAAGAACAAGCACTGGGCTAACCATACCCATATCTATACGGACATCTACATGATAGGGTTTGGCTGCAACGACGTCAACAAAATGGAGAAGCAGCTTCTCCTTCTCCTCGAGTGGGAGCTTTGCACCTCGCAATAGGACTTGTACAGGAGGGCGGACTCGTTTCTAAAACCTCTTCGCATCAGAATCGCAGAGCAACATATTCTTATTATTTACAAAATAGTGGTTAAGGCCTGGCTTCAATATCTTTCTAATTCATAAGTTATATAAATTCTACATAGCTAGTTATGAATAAGCAATTAATACTATAACTTTACTCCCTTTAATTGAAAAGTAAATCTAGAGTCGTTACTTAATAATTATATAATCTCTCTTAACGTGAAGTTTTGGGATTACTCAATAAATACTGCTTTATTATATCGATGACCGAGTTCAGTAATATACTATTGTAGCTCCTAGAAGACCTACAATCTTGTCTTTTTGGCTTACACGGGCGCTAGAGAGATAATTGTGTCTAGTGATGTTGGCGGTTGTGCCGTCTGTTGCCGAAACTGGACGTCCTCTTGTAGACCTTACGACAACATCTCGCTTTGATGACCAATGAATGATGTGCACCAGTGGAATTCAACTATAGCACAAGGCTGCAATCATTTACACAGCTGCCTGTTTGCGTACAGCCCTCAACTCTCTCTGCATGCGCGCCGCCTTGCGCACGCCAAACCCCTCAGCAAACACTTGCCTCACATCCTCCAGTGGCAGCCCCTTGACCTCGGGGTAGCAAAATACGATAAACAACCACCCAAAGAAACAGATGCCCGCGTAAAACCCAAACGCGCCGCTAGGCGTCATGCCCTTCATCATGGACAAAAAGGTCGACGCAATGATGAGGTTGCAGCCCCAGCATGTGACGGTGTTCATCATGGTCCCCAGGGCACGCAACTCTGTGGGCAAAAGCTCCGTGCCAACCCACCCGATCGTAGCGACACCGCTCGCGAAGAAGGCTATGTAGATGACGATCATGGCCAGAACCAAGGTGCCGGCCCAGTTGGCCGTCTTGGCCTCCAGGACCAGCTCCTTGGAGACGGGGATGTAGTGGTGTAAGTGGTCTGTCCCCGACGTCACCGAGACCGACGGACCAGCCCCTGCAATCCCACTTGTCAATGGCCGGGGTCAACCAACGGGTAACATTCAGCAACGTCGCTGGGACACGACTGGAGTTCTGAGGTGCAAGAAAGTTGGACCCGCCATGGCATGTCTAAATTGGAATGCGGACAGATTCCGGGGGTGGAACGTGGGGGATGCGGGGAATGCCGAGAATTTCCCGGCGAGACTGTCGAGGCAACAAAGTCCGAGGTTCTCTATTTTGTATTGCTCTGCAGTCACACTTCATGATGATCTCAGCAAAACCACTATTCACGCGGCCCGACTCCAATGGCCATGGCTTCAGACCAAGTCTGGTCCAGGACGCCGCCTTCGCTCCTCTCTACAGCCATGTCTGACGAGGGCAAGCCAGGGCCTGGCAGCGGCGAGGATGAGTATGCCCGATCCATGCAGTACTCTTCGTTCCTGTCGACGCTGACGAAAGCATAGCTTGACCGAATGGTCCCCCCAGCCCTCCATGAGCCCCGGCCAAGGCGGCCTGCAGTACCCCTTCAAGGACCCCAAGGCAGCCCGGTACTTGATGCACTTCATCCACGACCTGTCTCCGTGGGTACGGCCATCGTTTCTGATGGCCCTATGGGCATGAAGCGTAGCGTCAACTAACAGCTACAGGTCGACATTTGCGATCCCTCGCGCCACTTCGCCACCGAGGTCCCGAAGCGAGTGTCCCAGTTCCCCCTCCTGGCCTTTTCCCTCCTCGCCTTCTCGTCGCGACAGCTATTCTGCAAGACCGGGGTCTGGGACCCGGCCTGTGACTCGTACTATTCCAACGCCCTCCAGATCCTCATCTCCCTGCTCGATGACCCGGTCCAGTCTGTGAGCGAAAACACCCTCGCCGGCATCGTGCTGCTCCGGCTGTACGAGGAGTTTGCCGGTGAGCCAAACCGTCATGGCGAGTGCACATGCCGGCTCGGCTAACGAACGTGACGCAGACGTCGACCCGGGGACGCACTTGCTGGGCAGCGCCCGCATCTTGAGTCTGGCGTCGAGCTTCGCGGCCCAGGGCGGGCTCGGCGAGGCGGCCAGCTGGATCGTCCTGCGGCAGAACCTCTACGTGTCGCTCGCAAACTGCGCTCCCATCCGCATGGACCTGGCGCACTTCCGGAGCTCGAGCTCGTTTCTGGGGTCGGACGACGGGTCGTTTGCGAACAGGGCGGTACTGCTGTGCAGCCAGGTGCTGGCTTGCACCATGTGCTCTGAGAGGGATCCCACCCTCGCGGAGTGGATGGAGCTGAATGATGAGACGTGTAGGTGGTATGAATCCGTGCCGTCGAGCTTTCGGCCGTATTATACAGAGGATGTTTCGGCCGAAGAGCCTGGTCGCGTGTTTCCCGTCATATTATTGACGCGGCCTGCACACGGTGAGACCTCACCTAGAGCCCAGCGTGGACTGTCACGTTGACGAGTGCCCAGTTCTTGGCTATCAGCACTTTTACCTTGCTCGCATACTGTTGAATGTCTTCGACCCCCGGCTTTGGCGCCCAAGCCTGAGGGCATTTCGAGCACGAGGCGCAGCAGAGGTACTTGCAAGTGTATACGGACGCGACAATGTGGGCTAACATGACCAGGAGCTTGCCTTGTCAGGCCTCCGCTCCTGCATCGGCTTGGCCATGAGCAACCCCGGGGCGATTACTGCGTGGTTTACCGCCCACCATGCGCTTTATGTCTGTAAGGACCGGTCCCCAGTCGCCCCGGCCCTGAATTGCTCCAGCTAATGCGCCAAGGTGGCTGGCTTCTGCGCGAGCCAGAGGAGCAGGAAGCGGTGCTTGAGTTCCTGAGGGCGACGTCCGAGAAGATCGGGTGGCGGATACAGCCGCTCACCGCGAAGCTCAGGGCTGAATGGTCTGCGTGTTCCAGTTCAGGTGGATAAGGAGTTTTGGACGATTCATATCGCGCGAGGTAAAATCCAGGGCTGCATGCACTGCCTAGGTTGCGCTGCAGCGGCATCTTTTCTCAACCCTGACAAGACAGGAAGATTTCGGCGAATGGGGCCCGATGTGCAATTGAATGCGTCCGAATCGGCGAATATACGGCAACTACTGAATCGACAGCATTAGTCCGCCCCGGCCAACAGCTTGCACAGTGTCATGGCGCAGTCATGTCCACTGATATGTAGAGTTCTCTACATATCCGTTATGCCGTGACCATGTCACATTGATTCAGCACGACTCTCCATTGTATGCCATGACCCAACAGAGCTGCCCCGACATGACTTCAATGCAAAATGATCGTTTCAACGACTCCGCCTGGGTGCTGGCAAAGCTGGCCCCCGGCACCTTCATCGACACCATGGCCGTTTTGGTGATGGCGGCAGCGTCGGTCGCCTACCTGTTGGCGGATTATACATGGAATCGACCCGATCCGTACCGGCACATCTGGTACGAAAAGCCGCAGGATCAAGATGGCGCCACGACGTCGGCAAGCCGGGCGACTCGCAACATCGCACAGAGACTCGAGGAGCTGGTACGGACGGCGCTGTCTCTGCTGTTGCGTAGCGTTGCTGACACTGGTGCAGGGCAAACAAGTAGTCGTCTTCTGGGGCTCGCAGTCTGGCACGGCCGAGTCCTTTGCGAAGCGCCTTGCCAGGGAACTGTCCCAGCGGTTCCAGCTGCCCGCCATGTCAGCCGACCTGTCCGACTTCGACCCTGAGACCATTGGCTTGATTCCCGGCTCCAAGTTTGCCGTCTTTGTACTCGCAACGTACGGCGAAGGGGACCCGAGCGACAACGCAAACCAGTTCTGGGAATGGGCCGCAACAGCCCAGCCCTCGGCCCTCGCCTCCCTCCGCTACGCCGCCTTTGGTCTCGGCAACAAAAACTACCAGCACTACAATCGCGTTGTCGACGTCGTCGATGCGGCTCTGCAAGGCTCCGGCGCGCAGCGGCTGGTGCCGGTGGGCAGGGCAGACGACGCCAATGGCGGGACCGAGGAAGACTTTTGCCGGTGGAAGGACGCCTTTTTCGGCTTCCTCGTGAGCGGGCTGGATATGAACGAGTACGAGCCAAAGTACGAGCCGATGCTCTCCGCAGTCTTCGACACCTCGCTGGAGCCAATCGACCTGCACAATGGGGACCCCGTCCAGCCGCCGGGCAAGCCGTCGAGCGAGTCGCTGGTCAAGCCCGTGGCCATCAAACACGCCCGCGAGCTCTTTGCAGACACGAGACGGAGCTGCCTGCACCTGGCTATTGACATCACGGAGCACCCCGAGATGCGGTACAAGACTGGAGACCACCTCGGCATCTGGCCCATGAACCCGGACCAGGAAGTCCACCGCCTCGTCCGCGTCCTCGGCCTGTCGGGACAGGAAGACGTGCCGCTATGTATCAACGCGCTCGATCCGGCAATCAAGGTCCAGGTCCCGACTCCGACGACCATCACGGCTCTGTTCCGCTACTACCTCGAGATTTGCGGCCCCGTATCCCGGGAGCTGGCGTGCGCAGCTGCCGAGTTTGCTCCTTCGCCCGAGGCAAAGGCGTGGCTCTTGGGTCTTTGCAGCAGCCGGGACTCTTACTCGAGCTTCTTGGAGCGCACACACATCAACCTGGGAAGGCTGCTCGAGGTGGCGCTCCAGAGCGAGCATGGAGGCGTGTGGTCCGACTTGCCGCTGGCTTTTGTGCTCGAAAACTTGCCACGGACTCGCCCACGGTACTACTCGATCTCGTCTTCCAGCGTCTTGTCTCCGCGCTCCGTATCCATCACAGCACTCGTGTCGAACACGGTTTTATCCACCGAGGGTCAGATAGTCCCCGGACTCGCGACAAACTACCTCCTCGCCAACGCCAATGCATACCACGGCGTTGCCGTTCCGCCGGCCCACTCGCCAGATCTCTCATACGACCTCTGCGGCCCTTCTCAGATACTGAAAGAAGGCAAGGTGTTCGCCCACCTGCGCCGCTCGACGTTCAAGCTCCCCGCGCTGGCCTCGTGCCCCCTCATCATGCTAGCAGCCGGCACAGGCATCGCCCCCTTTCGCGCATTCATCGACGAGCGAGTGCGCCTGCAGTCCATGGGCAGGGAGGTCGGCGAGATGATGCTCTTCTTCGGCTGTCGGCACCCAGACGAGGACTACATCTACCGGCCCGAGCTCGAGGAGATGCAGGCGGCGCTCGGGGGCAAGCTACGCGTTGTGGTGGCATTTTCTCGTTTGCAGGCGCAGAAAAGGGTCTACATACAGGACAGGATGCGCGAATGCGACGACGATATCAGGCGTCTGGTTGACGACGGCGCCGTGGTATATGCCTGCGGGAGGGCGAGCATGGCGAGGGATGCGGGCAAGACGTTGGGCCACATTGTCGGCAAGCACCGGGGACTGGAAGAGGAGCAGGTCCAGGAATGGGTTGCGAGCATGAAGCGGACGAAGAAGTGGCAGGAAGACGTCTGGGGCTGAATACGATGTCGAGTTCAATTGCAACTGCTATCCTCACATGGCCAGCCCCACGCCTCTTGAAGATAATGCTTCCTGTAAAGGTCAGAAAGTGCTCAATACAGGAGGGACAAGTCGGGGCACTTGCGCAAACGCCGTCGGCCATCGGTACTTGCTTGTCGCCTTCGTCAACAAGCCGAGGAGAGCAGCCTGCTCGCCGTGCAGAGTGAAGCGATCGCCAACGAGAGAGATTGCCATGCACGCGGCCCTGGACCATGTCAGTATGACGGACAGCACAACGGCATCGCGGTCCATACAAGTGCGCCGGATGAACGCCGTCCATGGATTCGGCAATGCCGCATATGGTCTTGACATCTTCCCGGATGAGAGCCTGCAACCGCGTCAGCGCCGTGAGAATCGGCCTCTGGAGGGAAGCAAGCGTACGTCTCCACGCTCCTTGGCCGTCCTTTGGGCCGCGCCCAGCAGCGGCACCCGCGGGTTATGCGCAAGAAGCAGTATCCTGACAAGGTGGTAGTACTGCAGCCCCGCGGCGACGAGGTCATTCAGGAGCCATATTTGAGGGAACATGGCCCCGGCCGTCACGCGAGCATACACGGGGTCAAACGACGGCGGCTTGGACTCCATCCACGTCGCCGAGTAGCTCGCCAGTCGGTCGTACGTCGCCGGGCTGCGCTCTTCGCCGAAGCAGTATCGCACTGCGTCGGCGAGATGGAGGAGCATCCTGTTGGTCCATGTGCGGTCGTCGCTGCCGCGTATCAGCTGGTGGAGGGCATGGACGTCGATGCCGGTGGGCAGGGGGATATGGTTCATGATGGAGATGTAGAGTTCCTGCCACAAGCCGGTCCAAATGATCTTTTCGTCGATCGAGCCCGGTACCAGGCTGGTGATGTGATGTTCCGGCTCTGCAACAGCCCAAATCGTCTGTACCAAACCGCTGCCTCCCATCTCTGCGGCTGTGCCTGACTTGTTGTGAGTCTCGAGAGCACAGAAACGGCGGGGAAAAGACTTGCCTCTGACGTTTTGCACCATGCGCTGCAGCAGTGCGACTGCCGCGCGAGCCGTAACGCCTTGAGAGTTTCCCTGTTGAGCCTCGGCAGTTGGCGGGTCTTGTTGCTGTTGATGCTGCGGGCTCAGGGACGTGTGCGCAGAGTGTATTGTAGCGGCTGTCAGAATGGCCTCCATCAAACCCGGCTGTGCAATAGCTTCTTCTACGAGGTCTGCGGCAAACCTTCTGGATTCATCCCATGGATCCAGAGCGGGGCCTAGCTCTTCGATGAAGTGTCGGAGCAGCTCAGCCTCTGCTCTCCTCTTCACAACGGTGTCGCATCGTCTGCGACTGGGACCTCTTTCATGAGGCGTCAGGACATCGACACCGATGGCAGAAAGGACATCCCGTTCACTCCAGAGACCATAAACGAGCTCATTAGTAGGCGAGACCCATGTGTGATCCGACAGAGGTCCCGGTGAGGGGTTCCCATGAGAGCCAGGCACCTCTGTTGTACGTGGCTCACACTCCCGGTTCACAGGAGGCGACTGAGAGTGGCCGCCCTGGGGGGCTCCCTGTGCAACTGTTTGATCATCGTCATCCTCGAGGTCATCGTCATACGACCTCGCAATCTCCAGGGTCTGGTCGATAAACTCAATCTGCTGCCGCTGCGTCTTGAGCCATGTTTGGCGCGGCGAGAACGAAAACTGCGGCGATTCTCCACTAATTCCGACACAGCATGTCAGTGCCTCGGCCTTTTGAGAGACGAATCAGTGGTTCGACGTACAATACGGCTTTGGAGCCGTTGACGAAGCGGACCCTGAGAGGGCGGCTACAACTCAGCCCCTTTTGGTTGCATCTTGCACACGGTAGCTTTCCGTCGCCTTTTTCCAAGACTTAGTTTCATGCTGCCTTCAGTGACGCTGTCCGGAATCATTGGCGTACACTTGACGTGCCTGTGCGGGCAGCAACTGTGAGCCGCCACTCAGCTCTCGCCTGGACCATCAGGACTTACTTTTCTCGACAGTTCTGCAGCCGTCAATCAGCAAGTCCCACCAGTATGGGATGGGCTCTTTACCTCGCAGCCTGGTGTACGTCGTTTTCTGACAGGCATAACTGGGGCATGTCTTCCGTCGTGGATGAACAGGGCAAGTTGATGGCGAGCAGGACGCGGGGAGTCGGGGGCCCGCGTTTTCATATCCCAAATGGGCGCATGGGGAAAGCCAGCCGTGTGAGTGGGCCTTGGGCGGCGTTTCCCCATGTGCTTCAACAGGCAAAAGTCGCCGAGTTGTGTACTCAAGTGCGGAGCGGCCGCAGCCACTTTGCACTATTTCCTTGTTAGACCATTGTGTGCATTGGCAATGGGAACTGTTACGGCAAAGGTTCGTTCCATGAGCCAGACAAGTGGAGGGTGTGAGCATGCTGGCCGTATATACGATCGCATGGACGGTGACACTCAGTCGCAGAAGCAAGCGGCAACTTGTGTGTTTTGGACATGAACATGACAGGCTCGGCTCTTCACACTCCTGTCAGCATGCCTTCCTTGCCTGCCGAGTTTGGCTCCGTGCCATATGCCCTCTTGCTTGCTGCGTGTATGGTTCTTTTCTTTGTCGTGTACCCCTTTGCCGTGTACATTCGCGATGTCAAAGGTATGCCGTCCTTCTCCTTGTGCGGACATGGCTGAGCTTACAGCTCCAGGACTTCGGAAGTTCCCCAGCATGTCCACATTCTCCGGCATGTCCAACCTGCCCTTCATGATCCTTGCCCACGGGGGCAATCGCTCGACACACCTGGCGAAGCTGCACAAGACGCAGCCGGTTCTTCGCACGGGCCCCAACAGCCTCTCGTTTGGCAGCGTGAAGGCAATCAAGGACATATACGGCCACGGAACGCCCTGCACGAAAGAGGAGGCCTACACCCTCACGGCCGGCACGCATTTCCACCTCGCCGACGTCGTCGACAAAGGCGAGCACGCGAGGAAGCGCAAGGTCCTCTCGTCGGCCTACGCCCTCAAAAACCTCGAGAGATGGGAACACAAGGTCGCCGACAAGGCCAGCAGGATGCTGGCCCAGATTGACAAGCGCTGCTCCTCTCCGCTGCCCAAGGGGCAGAGTTATGCGGATCCCGGGGAGCCTCTTGTCGATTTTCGCTCCTGGATCAACTTCTTCTCGCTCGACGCTATTGCAGACATTGGCTTGTCCGAACAGCTCGGCCTGCTCGACCAGGGCCACGACCGGGTTGTCGCGCAAAGGCCAGACGGATCGACCTTTGAGGTCGGCCTTCGCGAGTGCCTCTACCCGACGGCGCGCAAGCAGTCCCTCCTCCTCTGGAGCTACGACTACTACAAGTTCCTCGACAAGATCTCCAACATCCTCCCCTTTTATAGGAGCATGTCGCGCTCGGCCGCCGGCTGGGACGCTATCGTGCTCCGCCTCGCGAGCCTTCGCCTGGACCGGTACCGCGCGGGCGAGAAGCTCGACGACTTCTTCCAGGCGCTCATGGAGGACAAGAACGGCGCGGCGCACGGCCTCGAGTGGGGGGAGATTGTCGCAGAGGTCGGCATCATGATGAACGCGGGCAGCGTCACCACGGCCATTGCCATCACGAACGCGCTGCACCAGCTGCTACGCAGTCCGCGCGCCATGGGACTCCTGCGCGAGGAGCTCGACGCCGCGCTGGAGCCCGACGAGGTCATCGCCCCGTACGACAAGGTCAAGCATCTGCCCTACCTGCGCGCCTGTCTCGACGAGTCGCTGCGCCTGTTCCCGCCAACTCCCCAGGGGCTGCCGCGCAAGACGCCCCCCGAGGGCACGACCATCATGGGGCGATACGTCCCCGGCAACACCACCGTGAGCGTGTCCGCGCTGGTGGCACACCGCGACGAGACCGCCTTCCCGGACGCGGAGCAGTACATCCCTGAGCGCTTCCTCGGCGAGTCGGGCAAGGGGCTGCAGTCGTCGTTTATCGCCTTCTCGGCGGGCGCGAGGGGCTGCATCGGGCGCAACATTTCGTACCTGGAGCAGGCTGTGCTGCTGGCGTCGCTGGTGCACAGGTACGAGTTTGCCATGGCCAAGGGGTTTGAGATGCAGAGGCTGGAGACGATGAACCACATTCTGGGAGAGATGCCCCTGAAGGTGTGGAGGAGGGCGGTGGACTCGCCTAGGGATGAGTAGGTGTCTTGTTCGGTCAACTAGAAAGCGCTTACTGTTTCTGTGCCTTAATTAACGCACATCTCCAACCTTGTTTCCATGGCCCTCGTCGCGACTAAGCATCGAGGTTTATTTCCTCTCTATTGCTTCGAGCTAACCCGAGATATAACCCTTGCAAGGTACAGAGCTGGAGCCTTCGCACACTGGAAGAGATGTTGCAGCCGTTTAACTCCTCGTATCAGTGACAACTCGTTCTACCTCGCGACAGTAGTCCTAGGCAACCACTATCTGCAACCTGTGTCTTGGGGTATATTTGGCGTGTCTCTCGCAGTCGGCAAAAGATTGGTTTGTGTTCCTGTACAGGTAAGACGTGTTCGTCCCGTATCTTGTGCGATATAGGCGGCGAGGTAAGACGAAAAGACATATCCCGTAGCGACGTTCAGCTTCGAGTCTGCAACAGAGCTGGCGAGTTGATGAATGAATCCTAAACATTCGCACGAGACCTCAGCTGAGAGTGGCGTTATGACCTGTGCTTGATCGCACAATTATATTGCGAGGTGTGGTCACTCAGCCTCGGATGGCCGAGTCTGGACCGATGCGAAGGCTGGGGTAATGGTTCAGCGTCTCGCGGCTCTCGCCTCCGCCGATACAGGCATTCGAATTACTCGTCGGCGTCTTGTGTGATGAAGCCTCCATCGTCAGACGCCAAAGCCATCGTTTCAAATACCGACGGTACCTGGCGCTCGTCAACCTTGGCACCGGACGGAAGTGAAGCGAGCCGGCGACGGGACGAGGGCGGAGTCGAGGAGAGCTTGTGCTTCCTGCACTGGACAAGTATAAAGCCGAGAAGGAATCGCATCTAGGCTTGACTCCTGAATTCCCCATCCACTTTCATCGTTCCCAAACATCCACTATCAAGATCCAACATAGACACCACGAAACACCATGGTTCCGTGTCGCTACGTGCTCCTCCTGGCAGTGGCATGCGCCGGCCATGTTTACGGCAGCCCAGCTCCGAGGGTGGGAGTCGACGTGCGAGCTGTTGACTGCCTGACGACCACGCAGGCGGAACTATGCACTGAGACCATCACGCGGAAGTGCAGGCCTTCAACCACCGCCAGACCATCAAGCTCTCATACGACAACGATCAAACCATCAAGTTCTAGTACGACAACCACAACATCGGCAAGCTCGAGCTCTAGCACGACAACCACGGAACCACCAAGCTCGAGTTCTAGCACGACAACCACGGAACCACCAAGCTCAAGCCCCAGCGCAACAACGACCGAGCCGCCAAAGCCTACCCTCAGCTGCGCCGCGGACGCGTACCTGATCCAGGTCAACACCTTGTACAAGGTGGACCTCCACACCGGCGAAAGGGACATCATCAGCTCAACCGTCGGCAACGACGGCGGCCCCATCAACTCGCTCGGGTACAACGCCAAGGAGAACTACATGTACGGCACGCAGGGCAACAAGCTGATCCGCATCCTCGGCGACGGCTCGACAGAAGACGTCGTGGACCTCCCCGTGTCTGCCAACATTGGCGACTTTTACGAGGACGGCCAGTACTGGTACAGCTCGGGCGGGACGAGCTGGGGCCGCGTCGACCTCGCCCCGGGCTCCCCGACGTACGGGCAGATTGTCGACCGCGGGACGTCGTCGCTCGGAGACGTGCCGACGCCGGCCGACTGGGCATACACGCCCGCAAAGCCGGGCTACTTGTACGGCGTCGGCGTCGCAGCGGGCGGCACCCCCGTGCTGGTCCGCTGGTCGATCAGCACGCACACGTGGGAGACGGTGTACGCGGCCGACGGGCTCAAGGCAGTGGCCTTTGGCGGCGTCATGTCGACGAGCGACGGCGTGCTCTACGGGTCGGACAACGACAGCGGCGGCATCTTCAGGTTCCCCATCGACAACCCCGGAGGAGCGTCGCGGACGGCGACTGGCCCGGCGGCGTCGAGCAACGACGGAACGCGCTGTTTCCTGCAGCCAGACTCGAGCACGTAAACTGGATTCGTTGGGTCTTCGGCTTCGGGAGCACAGACCGGGAAGCGGATGGATGAGACGTGCTCGTTGTGTTTCTTCTGGTCTCTTATCATACACGCGTGGCGTGACGTGCACAAACCATTTCTGATTCCATCATCTCTGTTCGGTATCATTAGTTACCATCTGCATACACGCAACAATTGAATCCCGGTTCACCGAGACCTCGTAAGATATGATGGCATCGCCCAAGCTGTCGCGTGCACGACGGACAGACTTGATAGGAAGTGAAGCCGATGTCGTGGCTCGCGAGAGAAGCGCGGGTCGGACGCGGCAGAGGTGCCTGCATGAGATCGGCTCCGTGATTGCGATGGAGCACAGCGATGCCCCTGTTTCTAAGAAAAGAAAGCCTGGCTGAGCGCCGTCCACGATTAGCGCACCTTGTATCGCGGTGGGGGCCGCTGCGCACTGTGACAACACGCCCTTTGGTCATTGTTTCATACAGTGCGAGCCGGCAGCCGTTGGACCACATAGCCCCTGTCAACGACAAGGTGGTTGGGAGCAAACGCCACCCCAGCATCACCATCGCGACATGCCTCGCCATTGGCCAGACGGAACAGCAGCTGCCCACTGCTCCATGTGCCGTTATGCACAGCCCTTGCGCCTCCGAGTTGGCCTTGCCGTTGGCAACTGGCAGGCCGCTCCGGTCTCTCGCGAGGTCCAGCCACGCAGTCGCCAGCAGCAGCATGTCTCGGCTGCCACATGTCTCTTGCAGGTTTCACGAACCCCGACGACGTGCTGACGGCCGTCTGCTGCGCGACATCATCAAAGCCTGGACCACCCTCACGGCCCAGGGGGGCTTGGATGATGCTGTTGCCTTGTCCACCGAGGACAAACGACACAGCCAACAACATCTCTGCCGCAGAGCGAGAAGCCCGGCTTGCAAAGGTAAGGCCCCCAGGCAGGGAAATGAAGCCGGAGCCTGCCCCGATATTAATTGGGCCGAGATAAAATCGGCAGCGGCGCCTGGGTTTGTAGCCCAGCCCGCCTCTCGCCACCGCATCACATCGCCAACAACCAGCCACCCGCCTCCTCATGCAGGCCAGACAGGACTGGGCAGGCTCGACACCAACTGATTAAAATAAGAAATCCTGGCGCACACCTGCGACCGACTTGCCTAAGCCGGGTCAGTCTCTCTCGCCGAGTCGCCGCCAGCGTCCATCACTGTTGGCTTCCCGGACAGCGGTACAGGCAGGGACCAGGCGGCATACCTTGCTTGAGGCCGGTGCCTATACCACCAGACCTCCCGCTGCCACTTGCTCCAGCTCTTTATTCTCGTCCTTGGCCTCCCTGCAACCAAACAAGCAAGCTGCAGAAACCGGTTTTGTTTATCGTCGCGACGAGTATGCGCCGTGCCGTTCGGTTGTGCCGCCATTCTTGGATATTCCAATAATATCTGCGCAGCTCCATTCTTCTCGCCTACCTCACCTACCTCGAGGCGAGGCGCATCGTCACAATGGTGCCCGGCCATTTCTTCATACGACTACCACCCGCCGCCGCCCTCCTCGTCCTCTCGACCCTCCTTCGGCTCACGACCGGCCATGTGCTCCCCCGCGAGACGAGAACAGTCCAGGTCCGCGCGCTCAACGTCGTGCCGTGGCCCTCGGCCGCCGCAACACCAGCGCCCACGTCGCGGGCCGAGCTTCGTCGCCGCGGCCAGTACAACACAATCTGCGGGTACATAGGAGGAGACCCGGCGCTGCCCGCGACGTGTATGGCAGGCTCGCACTGCGCCGTCGACGTCGACCACGGAGCTATAGGCTGTTGCCCAGATGGTGATAAGTGCACCGGGGGCATCTTCACCGGCTGCGTCGACATGAACAGCGGTCCGCAGACGGTCAAGGACCCCTACATCTTCACCTGCTCAGGCAAAAACGTCTGCTACAAGAACACCTTTGACGGCGGGTACTTTCAATACGGCTGCGGCTCTGCCTCGGACCTGGCCACCAGTGTTGCCACCACTGCCTCGGGCCGTGCACCATTGCAGTTCAGCCTCATGACGCTGCCGTTGACCGCGACGCCGACGCCTTTGTCGAGTCCCACGACTATCGGCTCCTCGACGTCCTTGGACACTAAGACTGGTTCCGAGCCCGGGAGTAGTACTCTTGCCTCGTCATCCGCATCCGCTACAAACGGGGCACTGGCACCGAACAAGGGCGACAGCAACGTGAATACGGGTGCCATCGTGGGAGGGGCGGTTGGCGGCTTCGCCTTCTTGGTTGCATTGATCACACTGGGCATTTTTCTGTGGCGACGGAAGAAGGGTAATGCCCGTCGGGGGCCTGGCCCCATCCAGGACACGCAGTACATCAGGTGAGCTCTCATCTATGCTCGTGATGTTGCAAAAGATGGCCTTGCTAATTCAGTCCCAGCCCGATGGCTGATGCCCGACATAACTTTGAGGCTCTGCCATCGTCGCATGAGGTTTCGGAAGCCGGACTGCCGCAGCATGTTCCACCTGCACACACCAACTCAGACAGCATCAGCCCCGAGAGCAGCGACGGCGATGTTGGCACTGCCCGACAGCCCCACTATCTTTATGATGGAGCGCCTCCAGAAGGATACATGGGCATTAGGCGTGGTGACCAGGACGTGGACCCCGATCGTGTTCCGTTGACTAGGGAGATTGACGACTTTTCCCAGGGATTCAACTCGGCGCTACAAGGGATCCAGGAAGATGACAGCACACAGCCCAACTCTAACAGCATGGGGGCGTACCCTGGGCCACGCAGGAGCGGCGGCGGAATACTGTGGCAGCAGAATCGGAGACAGGCGCGCAACCCGATTTGGATGTGATGATGAGACGACATGGCTTAGAAAACGACGACAGCAATGGGCATTCTGGGCTCATGGCGACCCTGTACAATTGGAGACGACAAGGATATGGTGTTTCTGTGGCGGCGTTATTTGGAAGAGTATTCGTACGGATTGGCTCGCATGCTTTGCTCTCGTTCAATACCCTCGAATGCCGGGCAGGATGGCCGACTGGATGGACGTCATGAGGAGGTTGCATAGGTTTAGATGGGAGGGCAAGGTTGCGCTTATAGCAGCGTGTTATCGTGGAGGTTGCTCTCGGAGGAGTGAACTGTATTCTACCTTGGGCTCAGACGAAACATGTCAAGAGAGAAGCCTAGTTGAGAGACTATCCAAATACCAAGACGGGCAGACATTCACTCACTCACAATAGCCCTATCCGCCCCGGTTGTGGGAACGGAGGCGAAGTGGCTGGGGTCGATCCGCCCTTGCATCAGTTGAAACGGGTGCTTCAAGACGGGATATCAGGCCCGCTGCAGGCACATGAAGACCAACATGGCGAAGAGGTGGCTATGCAGATGGCTGCGATGTGACCCAACTGCAGGCTGGGGGCGGGAGGAGGTGCTGATGCGTTGGTTGTAGGGTAGCTCGTGTCGCAGTGTAAGCGGCTGTGCAGGCTACCTCGCATGCAGGAAGCGATTATTATAGTGACACGGACGCTTTCTGGGGGCCACGGGTTGAAGGATGATAGAGCTTTGGATCCGAGAAGGCGAGGCCGCACAACGCAAGTTGACAGCCGCAAGGTACCAGGCTCCATGCACCAAGAACCGCGGAACATGTCCATGTCCATGTAAAGCTGACTGAATCTGCTTCCCGTCGGGGCTGTCAAACGACCCCACGAAGCTGGGCAGCACCTTGGTGCACCCGGTCAGCTCGTTGATGCTGTACACGCCGAGCAGGCCGAGGCTGAGGCGGATGTGCTCGCGCGCGTACGCCTGGCGAAGACGGTCAGTACGACGGGGTTCTGAACACGGATTGGGGAGGGAGCGAGGAATACCTGGTTCCAGGCAATCTGCCCGACGACGGGCCCGCTAAAGGCCTGCCACGCCGCGCGTCGTTGGCCAGGTTCACGTCGCTGTGCAGCTTCGTCACTCTCTCCGGCGCGTCGCCGCCCGCCGTCTCGCGATAGAAGGCCGTGTCCCGGACGCCCGGCGTGCTGTCCTGCGGGTCGGCCGCGCGGTCCGGCTGCACGACGCGCTGGTGGTCTTGTCCGCGAACATGGCGACAATCTGGTCCGCGGTGGCGAAGGGCGACGGCAAGAGGCCCCTGGGTGCGGGTACGCCGTCGCCCTTGCGGCCGATGAAGGAGCGCACGCGCGGGCCGAGGGGACGCGATGGCGCCGACCGTGGCGTCGCGCATCTCGTCGGCAATGTATTCCAGATGCAGCACGCGTCCCTGGCGCAGGCGTCCGACGTCTCGGGCGACACAAACTTGACGCGCCCGGAGAGGTCCTGGCCGTCGCCCGTGCCGAGGAGGATGCTCTTTATGGCCTTGCCCGTGGCGGTGACGTCCTTGTCGGCGAGGACCTCGAGGTCGCCGATGAGGGATGTCGACGGCGCCCATTGATGTTTCTCGACGCCCCCCAGGGTCTAGCCCATGCCGGGAAGGCAGATGCCACACTGGCCACGGCCAGGAGGGTGATGGTCAGAATCGTGGGCGACGTCATGATCAGCGAGCCGTGACGATTCGCAACCTTGCGCGGCTTGGCATAGCTTGCAAGGGCGATCTCCGCGAGATGGGATGCATATTGCCCTGGTCAAGCTTAAACGCCGGCGACCGGTAAAAGTGATGCAGCTAACCGCGGATGTGAGCTCTGTATCATTCCGAATGCCGTCAAGTAGCTGCATGCGAACATGGAAGGCTCAAATTCCCGCATAAGATCATCCTTGAGACTGCCGATTCAGGAGCCACGTCGGCGACGAGGCTCGGGAACAAGCGTCTTGTCTCGACCTGAAACAAGTCTCGCCGTGGCGGATCAAATACGCATCAAATCCAGCTTGGATGTAGTAAGCCACACAGAGCGCGACTTTATGGCTTGATAAAATGGTTAGCATTGTGGTGGTGGCAGAGGCATCATGACGGAGCAGCCACTTCTGGGCGACTGGTTAGGCCAGCCACCTGGACCGAGTATCAGACCCAGGCTTTGCATTGGCGAATGATAATTCAAGAATTACTGACACGAGGCGGGCTGAGACTGCAGACCACGCGCGCTGCATGCACCCGTCGTCTTGTAGGGATCCTCGCCGACGTGCAGCGGAAGAGCTGACGGAAGTCAGGATGTCGGAAGCTGGCGCACAACTGCCATTAGCCGGGCAGGCTTCTGCGCAATACGCATCCAATGCCGCTCCGTATATCCTCGATAAATAAGCCAGCACCTCGTGGCGTCGCTGTCCTGGCTTTGGCAGTAGCAGGGCGGTGATGTCCAATTCGCCCTCGGAAGCAGCTCGTCAGCCCTGGCCGATCGACCAGACTTTCAGGGACGACTCGTCAAGCGTCCTGCTGCCGCCGTAGGCTCCTCGGCCTGTCCCGACATCGTCGTCGATTACACCATCCGGTGCATGTTCCCAACCTCCGGAGCACGTGGCGGCGACCGAACCGCAGCTGTGAAGCACCACACTTCCGACGGGAGAGTCGTGCGCCTTCCAGTCCCATGAAGGCTGTGCGGCTCCGTAGTGCATGCCCACGTCCTCCCATACAAGAACCGAGCCGTCCTCAGTTCCGGCCCAGACTTCAAAACCCGTGTTTCCGGACATGTCGCCCTGGAAAACGTCGCATGCGAGCCTCTGCTGTGTGGTAGACTTTCGGCCGCTCAATGCACTGAGAAGCTGTCCCGGGCCGCGGATGTCGTAGACGAGGAGGCTGCTCGCGTGCCGCTCGTTGACGACGAGATAGCGCCCACACGGGCTCCAAACGACCTGGACAATTCCTTGGCCAACGAGGTCGGCGTCGAACTCGGCGTCGCGAGCGTGGGATATGCTCCAGTTGGCGACGACCTTGTCCGTGCGTTGGAGGTCGTATAGCCCCATCCAACGCGTCCGGGTGCCCGCAGCCACGATGGACCCGCCGTTGGCATCGTATGGTGACGCGCCGAGCGCAGCCACAGTGCCCTTCATGCCCACCCCGCTGCCCTTTGAGATGTGTCGCCTGGAAGGTATCGTCGGCACAGTGAGGACAGGGCCATCCGAGCCATGCCGAGATACGTCGAAGTAGTCGAGTCGGTTTGCCGAGCCGCAGAGGAAGTGCGTGCCAGGATACTGCCAGATCAGGGACGCCGGCGTGATGTACTCCTCCGTCTCCTTCCGGACCAGCCTGTACGCGCCCACCGGGTTGGGGTGCTCATCCTGAGCAAAGACGTGGTAGAGGTGCAGCGGATGGTCGCGACAGCCTACGAGATACGTCTGGGACGAGGCCTCGGCCAGGGAGAAGAACGGCGCGGCAGCGATGGCCTGGGTGGGCTCCGGGAGCCTCGTGGTCGCCTGCGGCTCCAGTCGACGGTCCTCGTCGGCAGATTGCAGGAGGTCGGCGGGGAGGACAAAGGAGGAAACCGAGTTGTCCGAGGCCCCCACGATGATGGTGGTCCCGTCGGCAGTCCACTGCGCGGACGAGTAGAATGGGCGCGGCGCCTCGGCGCTCTGCAGGTCGTCGTCCAGAGGCGGCAGCGGCGCTTCGCTTCGGGCGGGCCGGTGCGCAAGGAGCTTCATCTCTGGCTGCTTCTGTTGGCCCTCATGTTGCGGTTCATGGTGAGCGGCGTCTGGCGCCCTGGCCGCTGTGCCTGGTGAGTCCATGGGGTCGTGCCAGGTAGGTAGGTACGTACCTGCTAGCAGGTGTTTGCTTCGGAGAATAAGTCCCAGATGGGCGCGCGCTAGACAGTCTGGCCATCGTCGTGTGGAGTCTGGACGAGGCGAGCGCCTGCTGGCAACAGCGGAGGGGTGTAACAAATTGCGCCTGGATCGCGATAGACGGGGACGCGTTGAGGTGTATATATATTTTTTTTTTATCGTGGCTATT
>PKSG01000069.1:0-17974 GCA_002916505.1 Tolypocladium paradoxum | reverse complement strand
AGTGGGCCCTCCGCAGCAACCTCGACGCCGCCGCCGTCGTCGTCGCCGTGCTGCACTCGTCGTCGGCCCCCGACGGCGTCGGCCCCCGCGACGCCGACCTCCTCGCCCAGCAGGCCTGCGCCGCGCTGCTGCGCTGCTCCGTCCGCGACACCGACCTGCCGCACCGCGCGTGCATCATCTTGGAGACCTTCTGGTCGGTGCGCGACCTCGTCCCGCACATTGGGGCCGCGCCGTCTGCGTGGCCGGATCGCCTCGGCGCGGGCGTCATGTACTGGTGCCTGGAGAAGTTCAAGTTTGGGCTCAAGGCGGCGCAGAGCAGCACCGACAGGGTCAACAAGGCCCTCGATCTGATGCGTGAGCGCCCATCTTGCCTCGGGGAGTGTTCAAGCGAGACACTAACACGCCTGCTGCTACAGAACCTGCTCGCACCACCGCCGCCTCGGGGGGTGCCACAACAACCGCCTCCGCAGCCGCCAGCACCGCTGCCAACAGCCAAGAACAAGTCGCCAACCCCGGCTCAGATCCCTTCCAAGAAGTCGACTGGTCCATGTTCATGGACGACTTTGGCTGGGTCGGCGACGACTCCGTATTATTAGGCCTGCCTTGAAAGTGATTTACTCTGCATGGTGCATATTCGCATATGTGGGACCTTGAATAATACTTGGGACGAGGCATGCAACGAATGTGTTCAGCGGAAACTCTCCATTAGTCTTGGGATACCTATGTGCTTTAACATTGAAACCACCTTCTTCATGCTACACCGCTAACGCATTATGCTCCTAAACGCCGGATCCTAGCCTCTGGACCGTCCTAGTCATAAATATCCTCATCCATGTTGTCTCCGACCAACTCGTCGACGGCATCATCCTCATCCTCATCCATGTCCTCGTCCTCGCCCATCTCGCTGTCGGGGTGGTTGGACAGGACCACAATCTTGCCCTCGACCAGCTCAACCCTTGCAATCTCTCCGTCGCAAATGTTGTTCCGCAGGATCAAGATGGCCAGCCTGTTGAGCACCTCCTTCTCGATGAGGCGGGCCAGCGGACGAGCACCATAGGCGGGCGAGTAGCCAGAGTTGCCCAGGTAGTCCTTGGCTTCTTCCGAAACATCAATGTATACCTTGCGGCCATTGTCCTCCAACCGCTTCTGGATCTCGATGATGCGGAGGTCGACAATCTTGCGAATCTCCCTCCGCGTCAGCCGGTTGAAGATGACCACCGAGTTGATGCGGTTGAGGAACTCGGGGAGGAAGTAGTTGCGGAGCGAAGTCATGATGAGCTCTCGCGTAGTGGCATCGACACGTCCTTCCTTGGCACCTGGTCGCGTCAGATACTCGGCTCCCAGGTTGGAGGTCATGACGACGATGCAGTTCTTTGCGTCGACGACTCTCCCTTGGCCGTCGGTAATCCTGCCGTCGTCCATGAGCTGGAGGAGGACCGTCAAAACCTCCTTGGCTGCCTTCTCGACCTCGTCGAATAGGAGAATCGAAAAGGGCTTCCGTCGGAGGGCCTCGGTCAGCTGGCCGCCAGCGTCGTGTCCAACGTAGCCAGGAGGGGCGCCAATCATCCTACTCAGTGCATGTCGCTCCTGGTACTCGGACATGTCGAAACGGATCATGGCCTTGGGGTCATCAAAGAGGAATTCGGCAAGGGCTTTGGTGAGAAGAGTTTTACCCGTACCAGACGGACCACAGAAGAGGAAGCTCGGTGGCTGGTTCGGGTTGCTGAGCCCAGAGCGCTGAAGGCGAATGGAGTTGGCAACAGACTGGACTGCCTCTTTCTGGCCGACAACCACCTTTCCGAGAACCTTTTCCATGTGGAGGAGCTTCTCCTTCTCCGACGTGCGAAGTCGCGTAACGGGAATGCCAGTCCATCGAGCCACAATTTCGTTGATGTGGTCGGCGGTGACAATGTCAGTGACCATTGAGCCTCCGATGTCAGCGCCTGTAGCGCTGAGGGCGGCATCAGCAGCGGCCTTGCGAGCTTCAAGCTCTTTGATGACGGCCTTTTGCTCGGGAATTGCGCCGTATTGGAGGTCAGCAGCCTTGGCATGCTCCATATTGTCCATGGCTTCTTCCAATCGCTTCTCCAAGTCGTCGAGCTTGACCTTGGCTTGGTGGATTTCCTCGCTTCGCTTGATCTCATTCCGGTACTTTGCTCGGAGCGGCTCGAGCTCTTCCTCGACGTTCTGGGCATCCTTCCTGGCTTGTTGCAGGCGGGTCTTGGACGCCTCGTCGTGCTCCTTTTCCAGCGCGGCAATCTCGATCATCAACTGTCTGAGCTTGCGGTCCAAGGAGTCGATAATCTCAGGCTGGGATTCTCGGGCCACCCGCACGGCGGCGGCGGCCTCGTCGACCAGATCAATGGCGGAGTCGGGCATCCGGCGGGAAGTCAGGTAGCGTGCTGCCAAGTTGGCGGCGGCCACCAGGGCACTGTCGAGAATGGTGACGCGGTGATGTCTGTCGTATCGTTCCTTCAGGCCTCGAAGGATTGAGACGGTCTCGGGGATGGTTGGCTCCTTGACGAGGACCTGTTGGAAACGACGCTCAAAGGCCGCGTCCTTTTCGACATACTTGCGGTACTCGGCCAGCGTAGTCGCACCAATGCAGTGCAGCTGACCACGGGCAAGCATCGGCTTCAACAGGTTCGCAGCGTCCATGCCGCCTTCGCCCGAAGAGCCAGCGCCCATCAGCAAGTGAATCTCGTCGACGAAGAGGACAATCATTTCTTTGGAGTCTTGAATCTCCTTCAAAACACCCTTCATGCGCTCTTCAAACTCTCCGCGGTACTTGCTGCCTGCAACGAGCGCTCCGATGTCGAGGGACAGCAGCTTGCAGTTCTTCAGATTGTCGGGCACATCTCGGTTGACGATTCGCTGAGCCAGGCCTTCGACAACGGTGGTTTTGCCGACACCGGGCTCGCCGATGAGGACGGGGTTGTTCTTTGTTCGCCGAGACAGGATCCGCACTACTCGGCGGATCTCCTCTTCTCGGCCGATGACGGGGTCGACTTTCTTGTCCCTCGCCATGGCCGTCATGTCGATGGTGAATTTGGCCAAGTTTTCATTCTCCTGCTCGGTATCGGCAGTCTTGCTGTCCACTCGCTTTGTTCCTCGGATGGCCGCAACTGCGTCTTGAACGAGCTTGGCCTTGGGGATGTTGCCTTCCCTGAGCGCCGTCTGGATGTTGCCATCTTCCGACAGGGCGGTGATGAGATGATCGACGCCAATGAAGGTATCTTTTTGGACCTTTTGCAGCTCCATCGCCTTTCGAAGGACGCCGTGGAATGATGGCGACAGCGAGACCTGCTCGGGCGGAGGGTCCTGGCTCGGAAGTCGGACGAGCATCTTCTTGAGGGCCCGGTCAAAGAGTTGAGAGTCGCCGTGTGCCCTCTCGACGACCTGACGGAAGAGTGTGAAGGTCGGTTGAGGAGGTCCATTCTGCTGATCTTTCGACTGGTCGACTGGCGGATCCAGCAGCGAGACAGCCAAGTGAACTGGAACGAGCTGTGAGTGGGCGTATTGCTCGGCCAGGGCCATGGCGTCCTCGACCGCCTTTTGGGCCCGGTCCGTAAAGTCCATTCGTGCAGTCATTGTGAAGCGAGTGCGCCGGGCGAACGACTCTTCTGTAACGAAGTGTTTTCGTGGTGTCTGCCGTGTGAAGCTCTTGTGAGACGGGCTTCAATGTGCGTCGTGATGATGGTGGCCACCGGCTTTGGGCAGTCTTTGGCTCGTGAAGGAAAGAGAAGAAATTGCCCGCGATGCCTCGAAGTCGAGAGATTTAACGTCTGTGAAGAGTGGAGTTTAGACGAGGCACGGGGAAGTCAATCGACTGATATTGAAGACGTTGGCATGGGCAAGGAGTCGCTCGGATGACCTGGAAGCTGCCGAGAACCCACTCGAAGCTAGGAGAGACTTCGTGATGTCACCTGAACCTCACCAGCCGAGGTGGGGAGCGGGCCATTTGATTGGACAGTGGCATCTTATCATCACCTGACCCTGGCATTGACTTTGGCTGGTCGTCTGTGCCAGTAATCTCTCAAGGTCACGTGGCCACGCGCCAGTTCGAGTTTGGGAGGCGTCGGTTTTCATGTTCGTCGCATCGTCGTGCAGCTCAAGCGACAACGGCCGACCATGAATGCGTCACCGGGGACTCGGCTTGGCCAATTTCCAGGCTTCCTAAGAGCATGCGTGCGACACGCCCACACCGGACGAGGGCGACGTCCCACGACGGGATTCCAGGGGCCTGATGGCCATGGCGAGAAGATCTGGGTCTTCAGCCACCGGAGGTCGCAGCAGATCATCTACTCCTTCAAGGAGAAGTTAGATGTGAGTTGCGATGCCAATTGGGCCCCCGGAGCAATCTTGTACTGACTCGCCCAGGGCCTCCACGACCTAAAGCAACTCCCATTCCACGGCAAGAAGACGAAGCCCGCCAAGCTGCGCAAAGACTACTGGTCGCCCCTGGCCATGATCCAGTTCCCCGCCGGCCACGGCGCCGTCGGCCGCTCCGTCTACCAGAAGCTGCGCGAGCTGAAGCACCTGCACGAGGTCGCGTGGACCGACGAGTTCCGACGCAAGCGGCCGGAAGATTACACGGCGGACGACAAGAAGAAAATCGCCGAGGAGAAGGCCAAGGGCAACGACTACCAGCCCATACGGAGCAAGGAAGAGCGAGGGATTGCGCTCAATGCGCAGAAGACGAACGCGATTGCCGACATGGCGGTCGTCTTGGCGGGCCAGGGCGCTGGCAACAAAATGGTGGCGGGTGACGCTGAGGAGGGCGACAGGCAATTGGTGGAGGTCTCTGTGAGCTGGTCCAACGACCAGGACAAGCAGTACGCAGAGGCCTGGTCCAAGAATGTCACGCATGAGCTGTTCGAGGAGCCCGCCTATGCGTCAGGCGTGGAGCCGGAGCCGGTGGAACAGCCAGCCAAGGCGGCGGCATAAGCACTCGACTGAGCGGCAGCTAATTGCGAGAACCGCTTCGCAGGAAGTTCAGACCCACCGGATTTGATGGACTATCACAGCGATTGTACTGATATCAACGAGGAGGCCATGTATAGTGGAAGGTCATCCCCGGACGTAGCCGGTTGGATGTTGCATAAAAGACATACGGGCTGTCAGCTCGCCCGTTGTCGTACCATAAGCCATCGATTTATTAATCAAAGGACTACATGAAGGTCTCCCTGGAACGGTTATTTCCAACGTTCCATGTTACGCCATTTCCATTTCCGTGACATTTCATTCATTCATCAAGCCTTCAAGCAAAACTGCTTGAGGTACTCATAATGGGGGACGTTGGCGTCGACGCACTCGCGGATGAGCTTCTGCGCCTCGGGGCCGTACTTTTCGGTCCACTCCCTGTCCTCAGACTCAACCGTCGATGTCTTCTGTTTCACGGTGTGTCAGCAACACGAGTGCAAGTATCGGCCGGTTCCGCTGGCTGTTCCCACCTGAGCATGTGTCCTGGCGTTGAGGCGCGAGCTGTCAAGCACGTCGTTGTGGAAGCCGTCCCACTTGGCAAAGAGCTTCGCCGCGTGATCCTGGTCGGCCTGGTCCCAGACCAGCATGCCCGGGTCAAAGTCGATGCCCGTGCGGTCGCAGTACTGGCGGATCGTCTCCTCGGGGTTGTCGAGCAGGTCGTCGGCGTCGACGACGGTGAGGCGGTCCCTGTCGACAATCTTCTCCTTCAAGAGGAAGTCGAAGAGGCGCACGAGCTCCTCGTAGCCGGCCTCGCTGGGCATAAAGGTGGTCCACCCGGTGATGTCGTTGAGCGGCGGGATGATGCACCGGTAGAACGAGGGGATGGAGCGGCGCGGGTGCCGGATGAGAAAGGTGAAGTGGAAGCGCCTCAGGACGTCGAGCGGCAGCACCGTCGGGTTGCCGGGCTCCTCGCCACCGCCGAGCGACGGGGCGATGGCGGCCGGCTGGCCCGGGGGTGGGAAGAGGTAGTAGGCCATGTCCTTGATGAAGACACGCTTTCCCTGGGGTGCGCGTAAGCAGCGGTTCCTCTCACGACATGCGCCGCGGTCCAACACGGGGGAGTGCGTGTGGACCGTGGCTCTGATCCGGGGCGCATGGCGGCGGAGGGCAAGGGCCAGCGCGGTTCGTTGCATGATTTAATATCGAGAGGAAGGAGAGAAAGAGAATGGCCAAGACGTCACAAAGCACGAGAGAGGAAGCATCTTGCATCAATGGGCCTCCCCGCTTGGGGCACGCGCGCGCGCGCAAGGGGCAGCAACAGCACAGCAGCGGTCGCAGAGGAGCAAGCGAACCTGTTTTTCCACGTCGCCAAAGTGATCTAGGATGGACCTGTACGTCTGATGCGACTCGGCCGAGGCCTTGCGCGCCGCCTCGTCGTGCCGGAAGCGGTCGCTCAGGAACTCGGGGCCAAAGTAAAAGGCGTCGCCAAAGGGCTCGTGCTGGCTGTCGAGCACGTCCCGGCGCGTCATGAAGACCTGGGAGCCAACGTCTCAATCAGTCTGTCCGTACGAGGGCAAGCAACCGTACCCGTTCAAAGGCCGTGGAGCAGGCGCGCGGGTGCGTCGCTGCGAAGATGGGACGGGGCGCCATGGCGGTTGTTTCTCGATGTACGGCAGCAGCAGAGGCGCGGGAGTGCCCAGCAAGCGAATTGGATGCGAGGAGAGGATGCGAGCCGCCGGATGCCCAGCTGGACGCGGCCGCAGGGCCATTTTAAAGAGCCTCCGAGAGCTTCAGGCAACCCGTTCTGTAGCCATGAGCGAGTGCGTGAGAAAAGCTTGCTGGGATTATAATTGGCGCCTCGGTGCCGGGAGGACGCGCGAGTGTGGCCGCGTGCCGCGCTCAATGGCTGCGGGCGGCGGACGCCATCCACGTCGACGTCATTGCGTGCAGCAGCCCCGCTTGGCGGAAGCTTGACCGGGAGGAGTCGAGCAGAAGATAAGGCACGGGAGCTCCTCGCTGCGACGTTGGCGGTGCTGCGCGCGGACATGCCAGCAAACAGTTCTCCCGCCATCATTGGATTGAAGGTGCCTGGAAGCTCGCATCCTCGGCTGTGCCTTATCAAGTCCTTGGCCTCTGATATATTCCGATCGCAGGACCTCGAGAACCTTGGAGCGAGCTGCATGTAGGCTGCCTCACTATCCGATTCCTCATCCAAGATGTCAGGTTCAACTCTGACGACTATCCATATTGCATATCTATTCATAGAGAGGAAATATTAGTATTCTTGCCTTTTGTAATTACGGACTATTGTACTCACGCCTTTTAAATTATGCCAAAGGCGGTATCAAAGAAGATGAATACGAGAAGAGCGAGTCTGTACTTCATAATAAGGATATAGGCAATACTTGGTAAGTAATATAATAGATTAGGCTATAACTGAGTGACTCATAGTAAAGGAAGAAAATCACGCATCAGACCGCGAGACTTATTTTAAAAAGGCGAAAAGAAAACTGCGCATCGTGCGTTTTCGAACCAACATGCGTGATATACCGGACCGCCCATAGAAATGCCGTAAGGCAGCTGGTCCTGCACCTGGGACCTCACGGACAGGAGAGCCTTGGATAACTTGTTGATTTGAAGTGCAATGTCCGTCCCAGAAGGTCCGTTTCCGACAATGGTTGTCTTTTTATCCTCAAATGATGACGTGCTCCCTGGGCCAGCTGCCGACGTACGCCGTCAACGCCACGGACCGCCAGCCACGTCCTCTCGACGCTGCTCTTCGCGCGGCTGCACAACATCCGTGCAAGTATCCGTGACTGGGTACGTCTTCCTGTCTACTGTTGATGCTATTAGAACATGAAGGGAGACCGACTGAACGTCGGAGTCACATTCACTGGAAGCAGTTTAAAGTGCAGAGGCGAAACCGCTTGATTGCTTTTATTCACTTGTCGTAGAGCCGACAGGTCACCGATACCTCTCCCAGCTTCCCAGCCACCTCCAGCTCTCCGCAACGCGGCTCATCTTATCCGACGCACCCTTGAATCTCCCATCCGGATCGTCATACTTGTGCCCCTCAAACTCAAGGAAGAATATGTACTGAAATGGCGCCAACAGGCTGGGCCGGCTGTTGATGCTCGTCAAGTTGAGGTTGAACTCCTTGAAGCAGCTCAGCACATCCGCCAGGGCACCAGGAGACTTGTGCGGCACCGTGAACGAGACCAGCGACTTGCTGCCCGACTTGGCGATGGACTGCTTGACCAGGTGCCAGTCCTCCGGGACGGAGGTGTTCGTCCCGATGATGAGGAAGCGCGTCGTGTTGTCCTCGCGGTCCTCGATGGACTTGCCGAGGATTTCCAAGCCGTGGAGGTTAGCCGCGAGCTCGTTGGAGATGGCGGCCCAGGTACCGGTGTGATCCGCGCTGACAATCTCGGCGGCTTTGCTGGTCGAGCTGACCTCGAAGATCTCGACGCCTTTGAGATAGGTAGAGATGAAGACGTTGCACTGGCCAAAGGCCTGTGGGTGAGAGTATAGCCGCTTGATGTGCCTGAGGCTGCTCAGAGGCTTGGACTTTGGCTTTGATGGGCTGGGGTCCATGGCTGTCGGCGTGCAGGTTCCGGAGCCGTCGGCGTTGTCCTCCAGCAACGGGTTGGGGTTCTTGTGTCCGACGAGGCAGTGGTGGACGTCGACGAAGATCTCACCGTCAACGGTGATGTCTTTGTACCGGCCATCCCTATCGGCCAGGTTGTCCAGCGTAAATACCACGGAGCCGTTGGTTGAGTTCTCAAATGGTACGACGCCAGCAAGAACCTCTCGGTCCTGGACTTGGTCAAACACATCTGGAGTGGCACTGTCAGACAGTGAAAGCGTTGCTGCAGTAAGCTTTACTGACCATCGATGGTAGCCACTGGCCGCAAGTCCCAGCTATCTTCGGGAAATGTTTGTCGCACAGCCTTTGTGCGGGGTCAGTCGCTTGGACAGGCCATCGAGGATAGACGTGTAGAGGCTCACCTGATGCGAGTAGGACGCAGCAGGTCCCAGGAAGCTCACGACCGGCTTTGCACCGGATGCCATGACCGCTGTTTGAACCGGCAGGCGATGAGCTGGCTCGCGTGACTGTCCAGATGCCATGAGACAATTGTCGTTTCACTGACCCGTGGGGACACGAATGTCCAGATGCTGACAAGGTCACAATAACTCGCGCTCTTAATTATTCGCACCAGCTGTCGCAAGCGGCCAGTAAGTGGGAGCAATGCGGCCGTTTCACGCACACAATGACATGTTGATGAGACGTTTTCGTCGAGTCGTCACGTTGACATATCCAACTTGGAAGTCATCGCTAGCAGCTGCAAGCTTTGTGGTGGTGGCATCGAGTTAGTGGGCTACCATTGGCGATCATGGCGCAAATAGTGGGCCGTCGGAAGCTCAAAGAAGGAAAAGGTGACTTCCAGGTTGGCAGCGGCCCGCGAGAGGGATACGACTCGACGAGTAGAGCCAGATGCGGTGCCGAGGCAATGTATGCCGCCTCGTCCGAACTTTTGAAACGACATGAGCCGTTCGCCGTGCACGACTGACCAAGTGGCACGACGACACATGTAGCAGGATAGATAACGTATTGCCAGATACAACGAGTGCGTCGTACCAGTGCTGAGACGTGGTAAACTACATTTTGAATCCCCAAGACCGGCCCGGAGACCCGGAGGGTGTTGAACGAGGCCGACCTCCGCACGTGCATTCACAAGAGGTAGACGCGTACGAGGCCATTTACTTCTCTTGAAATCGCCCAGCCTGGCGTGGTGTTTCATGCCGGCAGCCCATGGGCTGAGCGGCTGCGGCCGCGCCGCCCGTCGACTTTTCTGAAACGCGCTCGACAGCGTGGCGAGGCTCGCTTGCGTCGGAATGAGAGCTGGAGCCTTTGGCAAGCGGACAAAGAGCTGAGCCGTGGACTACCAGCATCGCAGGGCGGCAGCTGGGGGAAATCTCCGCAGGTCTCTGGGACGCCTCTCCGAACCACCGAGGACTTGTGCAGAAGTTCTAACGCATGGGCTGTTCTGGCGGTGGAGAGAACGACTGCAATTGCAGCCCAGAAGGGCTTTGCGTCTGCCTGCGCCTGCATCTGCATCTGCATCGTGTCCAGCCCCGTCTGCGGGCCGTGGAGCAGCTGGATGAGTCGTGCGTAATCGTACAGCCACTCCAAGAAAAGTCACGAGGCGGTCAGACGGGCGCGTGGAGCAGTTTCGTCATACACAGCCGGCAAGGCTTGTTTGTTTTTACGATGGAGCACATTTGCGACGGCAATATTTAGCCATCGTGGCCACGGCAGTCGGTCGACGCCGCCGAAACGCTGTTAGTTTCACCTTGTGCTCGCGCGTGGCCTGTACCTCTAGGCTGTCAGCAGCGGCCCAGCCGCGACACCACTGACAGGGGTCTCGGAGCGGTTCACAGGGTTCAAAACACCTGTGCGGCGTGCGCCACTGAATCATCATCGCCGGGGTCCTCTTGAGTGGACAATGGCAGCTTCAGAATGTTTGTGCGCGCATTGTCCGCTGCAAAGCCACAAGAAACAGCAGAGACAATGGAAAACGTCGATGCGCCACTAATTACGGCGGCGGGCGTCATGCGTCATCTGAAGAAGTGCGGCACCACCTTGAACCATGCACGCTACGAGTACAGCTATACCGTGGCGTGGGAGCTGTCGGGAGTTGATTGTCTAAGGTAGGTAGGTACCTTACCTTATGGATGTCTGCAGTTTGATGACGGTGACGGAGTCCATCATGCGGGCGGCAAGGCACCTACCTACCACAGAAGGCAGAGAGGCGTCCTCCCGTTCAAGCTGTATGCCCGGATGCGACAGCAAGGGTCTTGTGCGGTAGTACTCGTACAAGGTACAGACAACCTAAGGCTTAACATATCCTACCCGAGGTGACGACAGGTGGCTGCGGCCCCGAAGTGGAAGTAAGAGCGCCACTCTGGGCATTCACCCACGCGCCCCGTTCGCGATACTGTCCAGCCACCTTGGCCCGTTGTTGTTCGCAGCTGAAGAGCGACTCGCATGTTCCCGTCCGTTGCGTCGTGGCGAGTTTCAACTTTCAACGCCCGCCAGCCAACGGCACTCGGCGCAGCGGCAGCAAACGACAGCTGCGACAAGCCACCGCCGGTGCTGTCGTGCGGTGAAATTACAGGGGGGTTACCGGGGGGTTGCAGGGGGACCAATCGACGCCCGCAGCCGCCCCCCGCCGCATCAGGATGCTCAGATCCTGAATCCTTCGGCGGCGAGTACTCGTACTCGTAGCTGGAGTGGGAGGATCGGCCCCGCCCCCTGTCCTGTCTTGCCTCAGCGGAACGCCTACCCAGCGCCGCCCGTCCAGCCAACCAGACGGCCCCTGCAGGTGGCTCCGTTCATTCACCACCCGAGTTATTGTCCCTCCCCCAATAGCCGCCATTCTCTAATCCTCCCCTTCCTCACCACCACGCCTTCAGCCAAACTCCTCCTTCTGGCATCGCCGCGGCAAGCACTGTTCCTGGGCTCCTTGCTCGTGGCTCAGTTTCTGCCGGCGCGGAAGCGGAAGCCGGAGACGATCCAAGCTGACGGCTGAACGGGAGCCGTGTCCTCTGCTCTCGGACCAACGACCCGACACCGCACCCAATCCGCACCACGCGAGAATTGAGTGCAACCTCGCGACAACACCATCGATACCCAGCATCTTGACTTGCGGGAGCCGCCCCATCCCGAGCTCGATACCATGGCTATGCTCGCATCAAAGTCGCCGTTCCCCACGGCCCTCAGCTCCGCGACCCTCGTTCCCAGCAGTGCCCCTCCATCCGCGCTGCCGACATCACGACGATTGCCCCCCATGGCTGGTGCACCTCAAGCATACGCGAGCCCGACAGAGTCCGAATTCTCCGACGCTGATGGGCCCGACTCCGTTAAGAACTGGGATGAGGACAAGGTGTGCGACTACCTGCGGGGCATCAACTGCGGCGAATATGAATTGCTCTTCAGAAAGCACCATATCAATGGCGAGAACCTCTTGGAGCTGGACAAGCAGGTGCTCCAGGAGATGGGCATCGACAAAGTCGGCGACCGCGTTCGCCTGTTTCTCGGCATCAAGAAGCTGAGGACAAAGGCATACGCGAACCAGAAGAAGCGCAATAGGGTAAGCTCGTGCAGAGGGTTCATCCTTGCTCGGTTGGCAGTGGCTGACCATGATGGCCTAGGATTCCTTCGCCGGGCTCGATGTTCATTACGCCCCCGTCTCTGGCGACTCCGCAAGACCCAACTTACGGACGACGCCCACCTCCGCTACGAACAGACGCTACTCGCGGCTTGACCTGGCTGTGCCGCTTGAAACTGGTAGATTCGCTTGCCCTCTTTCGGTCCGTCTCCCGCATGGCACTGACCCTCGACCAGCGCGACAGCAGCGAGTTCCTGCAGGAGCTGGCTACCTGAGCAGCGTCGGATCCAACCCAACACCGTCGTCTAGACTGCCTGCCTCGTCCTCGGATGGCGCGGGCAGCCGTCTGGTAACGACCCATACACGGAACAATTCCAGTATGGATGGTTCACTGATGGCTGCCTTACCCCAGAACCAAGAAGTCATCCGCGTCATCTCGACGGGGGGCGTCACCAAGGTCGTCAAGATTGCCGACTGCAACACCTGCGAAGACGTCATGCGCGTGACGCTGAGAAAGTTTGCCCTCCGCGAGGACCACGAGCGAAATTACTGTTTTTGGGTCCTGGCCGGCCTCGACCCCGACCCGAGCCAGTGCCGGCGGCTGGGAGACACGGAGCTCTGGCGCATCATCAAGGATCAGCGTCGTCCGGAGCGCAACCGCCTGATTCTGAGAAGAGTCCCCGCTGCAGAGCCCGGAGAAGCCGAGCTGCAACGCGCCGCGGCCATCGCCATGGAAGAGGAACAGCAAAAGCACAACCGGGCGCTGGAGTCGGTTGACAAGAGAAGCCAGCTCAAAGTCCAGAAAGTTTTGGGGGAGAAATGGAACGACCAGCTGCAGCAACCACTGTCTCCCATCTCGTTCCAAGATCGAGAGCGAAACCTGTCGCATGCAGCAATGGACCTGGAGCGACCCTCCTCGGGCGAAGCGCGGAGGCCACAACGGCGCAAGGCTGGCCTCCGCCAATTCGGCGGACTGCGCCCACCGAGCGAGCTCATTGCCTCGGACTTGACGTCGTACTTCCCTGACCATCCCCGGGAGGACATTGATCGAACCGCCCGGCTCTCCATGAGACGGTCGTCTCGCTTGAGCAAGGTTAACAGCCGACTCAGCGTCGCCAGCAGCCTCAGCTTCGCGTCCAGCATTCAGGATGCGCCCCCCATCCCCACAATTGCCGACTCCTGGCTTAATCACGGCAGCGCCCATGTCGCCAAGGTGCGGCCGCGCGACTCTCAGGGCCGCATTGCACCGATGTACAACAGAGACTCCATTGCCTCGTCGATGCTGGACACCCTCCAGGAGGAATCCCCCATCGAGCCAAACCGCAAGTCGTACGTTTCATTCACAGAGAGCGGCTCCGACACGGCGGGCGTGAGCGTCACGGATCCCGATGGAAACACCACGCGGACCAGCTACTACGACGGAGACAATTCCACTGGATCCGGATCGTTCCAGGAGCTGCAGCAGGCTCTGACCGACGACGGAGAGGAGGCAGACGAGGAGCTCGAGAGCTTCCTCGCCGGAGAGTCATGGGACGACAACAAGTGGATGAAGGGAGCCCTCATCGGCCAGGGCTCCTTCGGGTCCGTCTACCTGGCGCTGCATGCCGTGACTGGCGAGCTCCTGGCCGTGAAGCAGGTCGAGGCACCAGCCCCCGGGGCCAACAGCCAGAGCGACACACGCAAGAAGAGCATGATTGACGCGTTGAAGCGGGAGATTAGCCTCCTGCGAGAACTGCGACACGCCAACATTGTTCAGTACCTGGGCTGCAGCTCGTCGGCCGACAAGCTCAACATTTTCCTCGAGTACGTCGCCGGCGGCTCCGTCCAGACGATGCTCAACTCGTATGGCGCTTTGCCGGAGCCGCTCGTGCGAAGCTTTGTGCGGCAAATCTTGACTGGCCTGTCCTATCTCCACAACCGAGACATTATTCACCGGGACATCAAGGGGGCCAACATCCTCGTGGACAACAAGGGCACCATCAAGATTTCGGATTTCGGCATCTCCAAGAAGCTCGAGGCGTCCAACATTCTGAGCGGGGCAAACAACAGCAGACATCGACCGTCACTTCAGGGGTCGGTGTTCTGGATGGCGCCCGAGGTCGTCAAGCAGACTTCGTACACGCGCAAGGCCGATATCTGGTCTCTTGGCTGCCTGGTGGTGGAGATGATGACGGGCAACCACCCGTACCCGGACTGCAGCCAGCTGCAGGCCATTTTCAAGATTGGCGGAGGCAAGGCGGCACCCACCATCCCAGAGCACGCCAGCGAGGATGCCAAGAGCTTCCTTAGCCAGACGTTTGAGATTGACCACAACCTGCGGCCCAGCGCGGATGAGCTGATGCTCAGCCCGTTCCTGACGCCCATCACATAGACGATTTCTTGTCTCTATTCTCTTTATTGGACCGTTCGTTGGCCTGGGCAGGAACCAGGGCACGTTTAGATAGACAACGGAAGGGCACTTGGCGTACAAGGCCCGGATGAAGCGGAAGCAGAGAGCAAAGGACCAGCGCCATTAATGGCTGGCGGTACGGTTTGATGCATGGCGCAGGAGATGGTGCTGTCTCGAGGGGACCCGTGGAATAATGGGATCAAGACTCACGACGGTCAAGAGTGTATACTAGGAGAAATAAATGACTGATGATTTCCCGATCTGAAGCGCCCCAACAGTCCACTCCATGCAAGAGGTTTGCCAGAGTTTCGCTGGCCGCTTACCTTTGTAGAAGGGGACGCCGAAGAAGCATAGAGCCAAAGCTGCGCTCCAAAAGTACCTTATGTATGGTTGTTCAGGTTACGCCGAGCCTCGAGACAGTGCTGACGGACTGCCACAAGCCAACGACGCCGCCAGGAGAGGGGTGGCAGACACTCGGGTCGCCGACTCACTGACCATGGGGGTAAATGCTAATTAAATAGCAGAGCAAACGCGCAGCTTGACTCCTGTTGGGCATCTTACGTGATTGTTTTGTGTATGGTGGAACAACGCGGCGGACGTGGTCGCAGACTAGTCGGTCCCTGCTGCCTGGTTCCGTCCCTGTCGTCTCCTGCCTAATCGACGCTGCCCAGCGATATCACCTCGCACCACCTCCAGCCGCACCTTGAGAGAGACGCAAATACGCTCAGCTCAGGCTTCACACAATTCTTGTCGATTAACATTCATCCCCGAGGCCTCACTCTTACAAGAAGAAAAAGAAGCATGCATTCCCAGGACGGGTCGCAGGACAGCGTCATGACGGTGACGCCGGAGAACCGCCACGAGATACTCTACTTTGCCTACGGCAGCAACCTCTCGACGGCGCAGATGCGGCAGCGCTGCCCGTACTCGACGCCCGTGGGGCTGGGCTACCTGGCAGGCTGGAAATGGCTCATCAACGAGCGGGGATACGCCAACGTTGTGCAGCTCGCGGCCTCGGACTCGGCCAAGGGCGGCGGCGTCTACGGGCTGCTGTACCTGCTCCCGCCGCAGGACGAGAAGCGGCTGGACGGCTACGAGGGCGTGCCGTGGGCGTACGAGAAGCTGCACTGCGACCTGCGGTGGGCCAGGGACGGGGAGGGCAGGGCGGTGGACGAGCCGGCCAGGGCGCTGGTGTACGTGGACAGGAAGCGCGCCGGGGAGGGCACGCCGCGGGACGAGTACGTCGGGCGCATGGAGAGGGGGATTCAGGATGCCGTTGAGAACTGGGGGCTGGATAGGGGGTATGCGGACAAGGTGATGCGGAGGTTCTGGAAGGGGCGTGAGGCACCGTGAGCATCAACCGGGTTCGGGGGCGTGGTGTTGAGGGTGCGTGACGAGGCACACGACGTACGATTTACGACATACAACGCTGTACCGGCTTTGCTGGTCCGCAGTCTCGGCTTCATAGATTCGGGGGGTTTTTTTTTTTGGACCAGAAGGGTCCAAAACGCCATCATCGCTCAAACCTAGTCTGCGGCAAACGCTCAGATGCCATCTCCGACCGACCGATGCAAGGTAGAACAGAAACACACATACATTTACACTCCAACAACTAAACCCGTCATGCACTGCAGTGAAACTGGCCCTCAGGCAACCCCAAACGCCTTCTTGGCCCGGTCAAAGTACGCCTGCCTGTCGTCCGTCACCGTGACGCCCACGCACTGCATATGCGCGCGGAAGCCCTCGTCAACGTTGCTGCGCAGCTTGTTGCGCACGTCCGGGCCGCACTGCGTCGTCAGGAACCACGGCCCGCTGCCAAAGTTGTACTCGTCGGGCGTGACGAGCGACAGGATCCAGTTGAGCTTGTCGCCGGGCAGGCCGTCGACCGAGGCCATGTCCGTGACGTTGCCCTCGACGGCGGGGATCGCCCTTGCGTAGAGCAGGTTGTACTTGGCCATCTGCATGTTGGCGGTGCCCTGTCCGGGGCGGCCGGGGGACACGTTGTGCTTGTACTTGAAGCCGACGCTCTCAAAGGCCATGAGGGCGACGACGGAGGCCATCTCCGCGGGGCAGCCGACGCCGTAGGCCTCGAGGGACTTGACGATGAAGGGCGCGGCCTGGGCGGCGGTGCGGCAGTCGCCGGGCGGGGACGGGCACGAGGTTGCGTCGGGGGCGACTTGCTGGATGGCTTCGACGGCGTCGAGGGCGGTGGCGAGGGAGCAGAGGCCGAGGGCGGCGAGGGCGGCGGACGTGGTGAAGCGCATCGTGATGTGAGTGGTGGTGGCGTGGTGTGTGCGTTGAAGGTTGGTGACGGGAGGATTCGTTGTGTCGAGAGAAACAATGTTTGCCGGCTCCGGCGGCGGACGTGCTTTTATAATGAAATGCAGCGATGCCCGTTTGTGAAGCAGAGGGCGAGTGTTCGTGTGTTGTTCGCTGGGAACGTGCAAGGACGGTCTACAATGCCGCTGGCGAGGGCAGTGAAGGGAGAGTGTGCCATGTCACTGTCAAAGACTTGCTGCAAACGGCCTCGCAAGGGAAGCGTGACGAGCAGCACGAGAAAGAAGATGCGTGAACCAGGGCAGGCCGGCAGTGTGCAGTGAAGATTAGATCAGGGCATCAAATGGCATCGATGAAGCTCAGAGGTCAGAACGCAGACCCGAGACCCCATGGTCCTATTTGTACCGCCCCGGCTCCCGAGAAGCAAACGTCCCCGTCTGCCCCTTGCCCCGGCGCCACCCCCACGATCCCCGTGCCATCCGTTGTCCGTGTCTGCCAGCGGAGGGAGGAGGGAGCTGCGTGGCGAGAAGTAGTGCCTCGCGGATCGTCGGCTCCGTGGATGGCCAATGGCTGCGCGTGCTTGGGGGACGTTGATGGCGGTTGAAACGGAGCGGAGCTGGGGCCAGCGGTGAAACGCAGGTACCTCGTGGGCAGCCCCTGGCAGGATTCAAAGGGATGCATCAGCTGGCGGGCGCAGGGTCATTCCTTTGGTGTTGCCGTGGTCAAGGCTGAATGTTACTGTGCCTCCCCCGTGGCTGGATTGACGTGCAACGACTGGTGCTGGTGAATCATTGGCAACCACCAGGCGAGAGAACGGCACCTTGAAACAATGCAAACAGTGAGATCAAACAAAGGACGGCCTATTTCAGGCAACAGGCATGCGGCTCATGCCGCCACAAGGTCCGCAGCCAGGCCCGGCCGCATCTCCGACGCTCGGCGATTCGGCCTCGGCGCGCTCCAGCCGAGTTCCACAATTTACAACCGACACGGAGCCGGCCTCATCTCAACCTCGCGACCCACGCCGCACCTCACCTCACCTCACTTCACACCAGCCATGGCCGCGACGCCCTCCCTGCGCGCCTGGCCATGGCGTCGCCTGTGCAAGCCGCCGTCCGTGCGACCCCGACGGTACTCGCAGCGCAGCTTCCCCGTCCGCGGCGGCACCTGCAACAGGCACGTCGTGCGGCGCGGGCACCTCCCGCCGCAGCACCTC
>PKSG01001086.1:30183-61312 GCA_002916505.1 Tolypocladium paradoxum | reverse complement strand
CCTAATCCTCCGCAGGCCCTTTGCATATCACTCTAACTCGTTAGACAGCGCCGTTTCCGGGATAAACACTCGCTCTAGCTAATGAAGAGCGATCTCATTACTATTCTAGCCATTTTAAGACGTTGTGAACTACTAGGGGCGGTCGAATTCGCGTTTGAACTATTGCTGTTGAACTAAGGCGCCTTTGAAGATCACGACCGGCGTTAGGGCCCGTGGCTATGACCCGGCAGCTCCGGCGGCACTAATACACTCAATTATCATCGTCCAGGTCCGTGATTAGCTGCCCTTGACGTAAACCCGCTTGGGATTGATTATAGAAGACCCCACAATAAGCCCATTGACGCCCATACCTTCTATAATACCAGTCTCGTCCGTATGATAGATATTGGCCGGTTTAATCCAGTCAAACGTATCATAGAGGTCAAACCAGGTGTCGATAGCTTAACGGCTAGCTCCGTTAATCTGAGCTCGTTCGATCCATGCCACTATTTTCGTCTTCACGTCTAGGTTGCGGTTAAAAAACGAGTCCATCTAATGCACGCTGAGATCTCGGGTATCCCCCTTGCGGATAAGCAACTGGGTCACGATATATCGGACTTGTCGGTGCGTAGGGAAATAGCCTAGGGCTTCTTGGGATAGGATCCATCTCACGATACGTCTCTCTTCATCGGTAGAGAGGCGTTGTTGGTCGTGGTGGGCATCGGCGCGACTTTAGGTACTAAGGGCACGGCTGCGGCGGGTAGACTCTAGGATGCCCCATTTCGTAGCCGCTTTGCGCATTGATAAACCATTTAATCTATCGTTGATAGCGCTTTCAATGTTAGATTTAGAGTATTTAGGCATTTTGCATAGAAAGGGCGAATTGCGAGCTTAATTAAAGATCTAGATGAGGTGGTGAAATTGCGGTGTGTAAGTCAGAGGTGCGCAGCTACCCCATGTGCGCAACTACCCCGTGCTTCGCCTTATCAGGCCCCTTCTATTACAAAGAAGCGGTGGTTCTAATACCTAAGCACATTCTGTAGCCGAAGAGTCGACAGGGCCCTCCATCACTCCAGGTTACCACAAATCCCTATATCATGTATTCCCCACGTCCCATCAACTCACAATTTAGAACCCTCCAACCTGCGTCCAGTCTCATCAAAGTTAATCTTTTGGCCCGAATTCAAGCTCTCCTGCAAAGCGCAGCCAATCGTAACCGCCTGCACGGCACCCGATAGCTTGAAAGGCAGCCTCTTGTTATCGAGACAAGCCGCCGTAAACTCGTTGGCCTCCGTCACAAACGCGTACTCGAAGCGCCCATAGTAGTCGTGTGGGATCTCTCGACGCACGCCCGTCGGCTCGTGCATCTCCACCAAAGTCCCCGTCGGGCTGGCATTGACGGCCAACTTGCCATTTGTGCCGATGATTTCCGTCATGTCGTGCTGACCTGCCGCCATCATCCGCGACGAGTAGAAATAGGCAACCTTGCCGCCCCAAAACTCAACAACGCCAACGCCGTTATCAACGTCCTTGTGCTTTCGAAGCTCCGGCTGCAATGCGCAGATGCCCGTTGCAACAACACTCTTCACGATCGAGTCCTGTCCAAAGTACCAAAGAGCGAGGTCAATGTCATGGATATTGCAATCGACAAAGATGCCGCCGCTGAACTCGGCATAGGAGACGAAGAAGCCCGAGGGGTCAAGCTTGTCGCAAGTCTGAGAACGGAAAATGGAGGGGCGACCGATGGCTCCGGAGTCCACTCGGTCAAAGGCGTCTCTGTAGGAGGCATCGAAGCGGCGCGAGAAGCCACACATGACTTTGAGATGAGGTTTGCGGCTAGCAGCATCCACGACAGATTGCGACTAGAGCTGTTGAGTTAGCACGCTGTTGCTGACATACCTTTGGATTTTGGGAGCTACTCACGATCTCCACGCTTGTGCTCAGCGGCTTCTCGCACAAGACGTGCTTATCGGCTTCGATGGCCTTGATGGCGTTCTCAGCATGCGCCGTCGTGACAGTCGCAATAACAACAGCCTCTAAGCCGGCATGCTTCAACATTTCATCGTAGTCGGTATAAATGACAACGCCGGACGGCTCTAGATGCACCCGGGCCCATTCCACCTCTCGGGGATCTGGCGTGAAGGCTGCCACAAGCTGCGCGCGAGGAGTCCTGTTGAGGAAGTTGAGGGCGTGCCGAGCGCCCATGCGACCGAGACCTGCGCAGGCAATGTTGAGTTTGCGAGGGGCCATGATGGTGCGAGAAAATTGGACTAGAGGTGCAGACAAAAGACCGACTTTCTTGCGTTTAGAGCAGAACACTGGCTTGAAGAGTGATTTTCTTCTTGAAGGAAGACGCAAAGCAACAAGTCACATGTAGGATGTGTCCAAATACAACCAGCGGGCGCGGTGACCTTTATTCGGCGAGCAACGCCGGCCATCGGAGCATTCAGACCCTTTTGCAACGGAGAGGTAATAACGGCGAAACGAACCTAGTCACTCCTGGCTTGCACATGCGGCCGTAGCTAACTGCATTGGTGTTTTAGACGATCGAATCTGAGCTCTGTCACTGTGATATCCACAGGTTGCATTTGCATTGTGTCGGCCGGAACTCGGACTTGGCTGCAAGAAAGGCAATTGTCTCCGGGAGACACCTCCACCGCCAAAATTACCTATCTTGGAACAGCCAAAGGCGCCTGCGTGCGCTCTGCATCGCCCTACTCAGCAAACTCAGTCAACGCTAAAGTCTCGGCGCTACGGGAAGCCCCACGTAGGCTGCATCGTGTGACACTACAGACAAAGCGAGGACGATGCAATTGCATAAAAAGCTATCAGCTGGGTGGGCCGGGAATCGGAGCTCAGCAGTCCCCTATTGGTTGGGTGTGTGGCCGAGCTAGGGTTCTCCGCAGCGCCACGGCTAGGTCGGAGAATGAACATATCCGTACTATAGATCTTTACCCGATGCGTCAGATATGTCACTCAAAGCGGGTCTTCTGTCGCCGTCTAACGGAAGTGTAATTCACAAGTATAGTGACAAGGGATTGAGGGCATTCACAGTCTTCAATTGACCGTGTAACAACGTTGCGGTGATGTTGTTTTGCATGTGTGTGTACGGCAGGAAATCCGCCCCTTTTCACGATGTCACCTGATGACTACTGATTTGGTGCCCTCAATCTGACATGGTGTCTGGCGTGAGTCGCGGCACATGGTAGCTAGCACATTTTCCAGTCCGTTCATGAGCGAGTGACAACTAAAAAACATTCAATGAATACGTGCTGCTCGTGTGTATTGTTTTATCTGTCGTCACAGACTATAATGAGCTTGCTACGCGCCGGTGACTACATACGTGTACCTAGTAATCCAAAGCCAGAAGAACGCACTCTTGTCCAGCTTGAGCAAAGGACCTCCTTAGACCACGGCAACTTTGGCCGCCTGGTCAGACCCTGACCCTCCAGATTGTCTGGCCAGCTTCATGCTCTTTTGAATCTCTCTGGCTCGTTGCACACCAAAGCCATGCTGAAACACCTCTCGAATATCTTCCAGTGTCATACCCTTGACTTCAGGGTAGCAGAAATAGATGCATACCCAACCCAGAATGCAGATTGCAGCATAAAAGCCGAAAGCCCCTGAAGGAGTTGTGTTCTCCATCTGGGTCAAAAAGGTAGATGCCACGATGATATTCGACCCCCAGCAAGTCATTGTGAGCATCATGGTGCCCATGGCTCGAACTTCCATGGGATAGAACTCGCTGCTTAACCAAGCCGTGTTGCCAATCCCGGAAGAGTAGAATCCGACGTAAAAGACCATGCTGACGAGCACGACGATGGCCGGCCATCCGACCTGGGCATCCGCGGCCAGTGAGAGGTCGTGGTTGATGGGAATCCACTTGAAGCATACCGCAGCGATAACGAGGGCGAGGCCCATGAACTGGACCGTGCAAAGTAAAACTCTGCGTCGGCCCGCGCGATCAACAAGCATCAAGTTGACAAAGGTGAAGATGAAATTGGTTCCTGCAATGACTGTCCCGACTGCCACGGGGTTGGAGAAGCCGACCAGCTTGAAGATGAGGGGCGAGTAGTACATGAGCGAGTTGAAGCCGCCGAGCTGGGAAATGGCCATGAGACCACATGCCGACAGCATGGCTCTGAAGTTTGCCGGGACAACATAAAGCTGTTTCAGCACCCACCACATGGACTTGCCCCTGTTCATGTTCTTGGCATCTTCGACAGAAAGCGTGATGTGCTTGACCTTGTTCTGGACCTGCTCCTCCGTGCCATTGGGGAAAATGAGACGGACGACCTTGGCAGCTTCCTCGGGCTTTTCGTGATAGACGAGTTGCCGTGGCGATTCAGGACAGAATGGAAGCAGGACACCGAGGACGATTGCGGGCAGTGCTCCTCCGCCAACCATATATCTCCAGCCGCCCTTAACGTGGGCGAATCCTGCACCGACGCCATAACTGAGAAGCTGGCCACCGGTAATGGACATGTTGTCGAGGCCAATCATGCGGCCGCGGTATTTGGCGGGAGAGACTTCGGCGATGTACCTGCCATGAGTTAGAAACCATGTTTCGCCAATTATATAATCACGGGCAAGGGCTTACAAGGGGATGATCATGGCGGCAGAGCCCACGCCGAAGCCGACAACCAGGCGACCAACAGTCATCAGCGCCAGTGAAAAGGCGCAAGCTTGGAGAATGGCACCGACAATAAACAAGACGCAGCCCACGTAGATTGCAATTTTCCGACCGTAGCGGTCAGCGGTAGCGCCAGCGAAAATGGCGCCGAGGAAGGCACCGCCTGAGGTTATAGAGGTGATGAGCTCTCTCTGGGATGAGTTGAGCTCGAAGCCCAGATCACTGCCGATGTAGACCAGGACGGCTGAGATGATGCCGGTGTCGTAACCGAAGAGCATGCCACCTATAGCAGCGGTGATGGAGACGAGCCACGAGAACTTGCCCGTTTTGGTGAGCTCAATGCTGTCCAGGGTTTCCAGGTCCATCTCGTTGGTGGATTGGGTAATTGCGACAGTATTCTCCAGATGCTGAAGGGATTCCTTGGGGTGTTCCGCCATAGTACAGGACTTGGGGCTCTGTGGATGAGTATATGATTTGTAACAAGCAAGCGAGAATGATCAGAGGAGAAGGGACTGGGTGACAAGGCACACTGCAATGCAAAGGCATGGACAATGATCCGGAGCGCAGAAGGGGGCTGCCTTATAATAGTACGGTGTGTGGGATTTCTGAACCCTGTCCTGACTCGGGAACAAAGCGTCTCGAAGGAAAACATGTGGTGGGCATAACCAGGAGGGATGACGTGTTACCGCACCTCAGGCGCTTGTACTGCACCGAGCAAGGTCCTGTAGCGCGAAAAGCATACTCCGAACGATTGACGATGAGATGAGGAAAATTGGCTCGGATGGCAAGAACATGCTCTGCCAATGGTGCGAGAGTGCATGCTTGGCTGACCTGCGCCATCCAGCATGTCAAGTCTTATTGGCTACGGCACAATCGAGATCATGACTGGTCGCCAGCTTCTCCGTACCCCAGATCATACCCCGGGCTTGGCCCCAGGTGGAATGACTCGCCAAGATCCGTTTCCGACAGCCCCAGGAGGGAATATCCTCCGCTCACTGGTGGCCGGCTATTATTGATGCGGGGAAATTGGAATGCGGCTGTACGAAGCTGGCAAGTTCTGCATCCAGTGATGGATGTGTGGGGCCTGTGGGCCCAAACTCCAGCTGCCTCGACCGAGTCTTAAAAGGGCAACCTCCCCCATCTGGTCATCATCTGCAAATGTCAACCCGACAAACCCCTTGACTTGAGATGCCTCCCGCGCCTCTCTTGGGGCATGGCGGAGACAACGACAGAGGCAGGGGCTAAGCCGCCCCATTCCTGCACGGTATGACCAGGATGGACAATGTTTTCCGATGAATCCGGTCGCTGACTAGTGTTGTTGGCTTTTAGTATTGCAAGCTGCGGTGAGTCTGCGGTGCGGACTGCGCTTAGGCCGCGTCTTGCTCAAGTCTGACCTTCCGATCCCACTAGGCACCTCAAGTGTAGGTCGTCCGCCCCAGTCCGCCACATGGCTGTCGGATTTCGTCAACGGCCGGCCATCGTCGGATATTCCCCTTGCTGATTGGAAAAGGCGATACCGACTATCCCGCTTGCACCAACTGTCGCAAGAACCGCTCTGAGTGCGTTCGTAGTCGGAGTATCCGATTCAGACACGGCCAGAATCCGAGGTCTGGCAACCCACTTGCATGGCATTGAATCGCCGGCTTACCTACTTCTCAGCGTGCCGTTTGGCAGTTCTCTAGCCGCTGGGAAGTCCGGCCAGGGCTTTTCCCGTGACCAACCTTGGGTTAAGATCAAACGGGTCCTGAGTTTTGTTGACGAGACCATTGACGTGGTGAATATCCACGACTCTGGGACTACCAATCTAGCAGACGAGGATTTCGACAGACCATCGTCTCCGCGGCAAAGTTCGGCAGATCCGGCATCCTCTCCAGCGTCGTGGCTGCATCCGGACTCAACAACGGAGTCTGCCAGACCACGCTCTGAAAGCTCATCCAGCCTTCAGAACCATGGCTATCCCCACAAGAGGCGAACATGGAGTCACGGCACTTCATCCGACATCAGATCTGTTCATTCGGTGGCTCACTCTCAATTCAGTCAGCCGGCCGCTTTAGGATTCGATTCGCAGAGCGTCGGCGATGAATATATACCCACTTGCGCCGAGTCTCCTGTCGTCGAGCCGCATGTGCCGTCTGTGAGCACCCGAGATGGATTGGGATTCCCAGACGTCGTCGAATCACCTCTGAATGGAGCAGCCTCGACCATTGGCAACCCAGCCAGCGACAGCCTCCCAAATATCTATCTTGAGACGCCGCAATGGCCAATTCGAGATGCTCAAGAGGCCATGCTGTTCCGATACTTCGTCCAAGAACTTGCCCAGCTTTTTGACCTGTGCGACAATGAACGACACTTTGCCAGGGTTGTTCCTCGCCGTGCGGTCTTTTGTCCCCCACTCATGAACGCCATGCTTGCTGCTTCTGCTAAGCGTCTAAGCAGAGTCAGCGACTTTGACCGCACGGTCGTAGATCAATACCATCAAAAGTGCCTGGATGTTCTCATACCTGCCTTGTCTAACTCTGCGGCGGTCATGGATGAGAATCTCTTGCCAGCAATTGTCATCCTTCGCTTCATGGAGGAATTGGATGTGCCAATTGCGACGGCAGCACCGGAATCGCATCTTATTGGCACGCGAGTCTTCGTCGCGGCCCAGGAGGAGATGTGTGGCTTTACCAGTCTCTGGCGGGCCGCCTTCTGGCTGGCACTTCGTCAGGAGATTCACATGGCATTTATTCAGACCCGGCCCGTTCACTCCAACTTTACACTGGAGAACGCGGAGCGCCTTATTCAGCCAGATGACAATGGCTGCAGCTTTGCAAATCTCCTGATTGTCCAGTGCGCCCTTTGTATCCGCTACTGCTACGGCTCCGACATTCAAAGCATGGCGGCCTGGGAAGGTTTAAAGGAGGCTCAAGATCGGTTGTGGGAAGAGAGACCGTGGATGTTTTATCCGATGTACGGAGATGACTCGAGTGCGGAACCCTTCCCGGTGGAGCAATATCTGAACGATGCTGTCGTGACTGGAATTCAGCATTACTACCTCACCCGCATCCTTATGGCAGCACATAATCCCAAAGCACCCAAGCTTGGCCCCGGTCAGGCAGGGGCTGCCCGAGAGACGAACAGAGAGATCAAGAGGATCGTCCGCCAGATTTGCGGGATTGCAGAGGTCAAGTCCCGACCTCTCAACACGAGCGATGATGGCACTGCTGACATTGCTTTGCATCACAGTCAAACCCTCGCACTGCCCCAGCTTACGTGTTCGTGCTTGTCTCTGTACTTAGGCTTCTGACGTTAGGAACTAATAATTGTGGGCCCAGGAATGCTTGCATTGCAATCACCATGGCAGGGGACCGCTTTACCGGACGCCACGAACAAGAGGCATTCTATATGATCCTCGTCAAGACAGACACTGAACTCGCATGGCCGACTCGCTCAGCGTAAGTCGAGTCTTGCGTTCGAGTTACAGGGCAGGGTACTGAGAGTCATCTTTAGACAGCTTCGCATGAAGGAGGCCTGGGGGTGGTCAACGTTGCCGTCACGACCGGGGATGCCCATTGAAATCATGTTAGACAACAGCATGCGGTTGCCTTTGTCCGAACCAGCAACTCTCGATGTAGTTGTCGTTGACAGTGCAGGGGACATCACAGTAGCTGAGAGGGGTTAACGTTGATATCGTGTTTATGCAACCCCTCATGGGGCTCCCAAGAAATGGATGGGCTCGTGTGAAATGAGGAGAAAACATCACATGGGATCAATTAATGGACAAATGTTAATTTGAAATGATGCTTAGTGTCCAATCTCCGCGTCAGCCCTCCGCTGGTTCAGCCCGACTCTTGACCGATTTCCTCTACCAGTTTCCGACGCCAGAGCTTCAATGGCATCGGACCGGGCATCAGATTCATCGCCTCCAATCTGTCCTGCTCCCATTCTGGGTACGGAAGCGCCAGCTCGTACCTATGCACCACACTGGCCAGCAGCACCGTTTGCTCCAAGTAGCTAATGTTCCGGCCGATGCACCCCCTCGCCCCTGCGCTGAAGCTGATAAAATACGGCTGGAGGTCCTTGCCCTTGTCTCCCAGCCAGCGTTCAGGGTTGTAGCTTTCCGGGTCTGGGAAGATGTTGGGGTCTCGGTGCACGACGTACGCAGACATGGAAACGGTGGTGTCGCCCGGAATGAAGTCACCCATTATGTTGACGCCTTCGGGGGGTGTCCGACGGGGCAGGCCAAAGGTTGTCGGCGGCGTTACGCGCAGCGACTCGTCCAGACACGCCCTAAGATATGGCAGATGTTTGACTTTTTCGTAAGGAGCGATAATCTCGTCCGGGGACAGAACCGAGTCGACTTCTTCCCTGAGCTTGGTAAGGCACATCGGGTTCTTTAGCAGCCAGAACATGACGTTATTCATGGCGATGGCAGTGGTGTCGGAGCCGGCATTCATCATGATGGACACCTCGGCAACAAGCTCGCCCCATTCGAGTGGGTCGGCCTCGGTGTGGTGCACCAGCGCTTGGAAGAAGTCTGGCAGTTTCTCGCCGGCCTTGTAGCGGCGGAGCCGATTCATGGCCCGGCAGTAGACCAAGTCGTTCCAACCCTCGCTTAGCCTCCACCACTTGCGAAAGTCAGATGACAGCAAGCTCGATACTTTGCGATTAAAGTCGAACCACTTCTCGGTCCACACGAGACAGGACTGAGCTCGCGCTGTGGAGTGAAGGCACTCGCTGAACTTGACATGATACTGCGAGCCATCCATTCGTTCCGCCTGGACAAGGTCGTGACGTTGGTCGAGAAGTCCAAGGCGTTCGCTAAGGCCGATATCCGCAATCGCGTCCACGGTGAAGTAATTGGCATACGCCCGGTAGTCGAACGTTAGGTCGGCTGGATCCGGACGAATAAGTCCTTGCTTCAGGGGTTCGGTGCAATAGGCGTCTGCGGCACGGATAAAGCGCTCCGCCTTATCGGCGACCTTGTGCTCCCAATTCTCGAGGTTCTTGAGAGCATAGGCGGCGGACAATGCTTTACGCTTGCGGCTGTGCTCGGCCTTGTCCACGACATCGGCAAGGTGGAAGTGAGTACCAGCCAGGGTCTCGTAGAACTCGCCCTTCAAGCATTTGGTGCCATGGCCGTAGATGTCTTTGATTGCCTTGATGGAGCCATAGGATAGGGAGTTGGGGCCAATGCGGATGATGGGATGTGTCTTGTGCATCTCGTAGAGTGTCTTCGTCCGAAATCCTCGCATCGCCTCTCTGACAAACATCAAGTTGGTGATGCCCGCCAGGGGGTGGAGTGCAGGATATCGCCGCAGGCCTTTGGCATCTATCAAATACACAGTGACTGGGTAAAGAATGAAATATGCAATAAGGACAATGGCCGTAGCCAACGCCATAATCTGGGCGTACATGTTGCAGCAACTTAATGTGGTTCAGAGAAGTTGCGATGCGAGGGACAGGTGTATCGGTAACGCCTGACGATTTGGCAATTGTTTATAGTTGGCGAAATGAGCAGGTACGATGATGGATGGTGCAGGCAGAGTTTATGATCACGGCGGCGTTCTAGTCGCTGCGACTAAACATGGAGGTCTGTTCATATCAGGGAATGCCGATCTGACCATTGCCTCTGGAAGAAGCAACTTCCTCCTAAAGCTTGGTAATTCGCTCCAGGATTCGTCGCAGCTGGAAGTCTCGGTGGCGTCTTCCCCAGAACATCTGCAAGTCGCTGAATGGGGCAATTTGCTCCATGAGGCTGTTTAAACTGATCTAACCCCACGATCTGCTAGACGGTGAGCTTTTCCTGTTGCGCCGAAAAAAGGCAGGTTTGTCCGAACCGTTGCCAACCCTATCAGACGCAGTGGCGCCGCTTTGGTCCATGTTCACTAGTCTCCTCTCGTCTTGCAGAACTTTGTCAAGGCCGAGAGCAAATGCTCAAATAAAACACCAAAAATATGACCTCGTCCGCCGAATACTCTCAACGGAGCTGAGATCAACAACTAGCAAAACAGCATCGTCTCTTTCATCTTGTACCATCATGACTATTGTTTTGCCCACAGACATTGCTCAGCAGCTGGCTCCTCAAACAGCTGTTGATGCCGCTGCTCTCGTGGCGGTCGGTGTCGCCTCCGCGATGTACCTCTTGAGAGGCATCGCCTGGGACAGGCCAGATCCGTATCATCACCTCTTGTTTGAGCGGCCGACGGAGAAAGTCGGTGGGACTGGTTCTGCGAAAGCCAAGGCGACTCGAAACATTGCTGAGAAGCTTGAACAATCTGTGAGTATGGACAATTGTTCGATGTCACTGAAGATGGCCTGCTCATTCGCGTGTTTTCTCTGCAGGACAAGAATCTTGTCATATTCTGGGGCTCGCAATCTGGCACGGCGGAGGTATTCGCAGCCCGACTGGCCAAAGAATGCCATCTGCGTTTCGGCCTGCACCCCTTGACAGCGGACCTGTCTGATTACGATCCGCATACCATCGGACTGCTCGCTGACACGAAACTTGCCATTTTCATCATGTCGACATACGGAGAAGGTGACCCAAGTGACAACACCGCAGCCTTTTGGGAGTGGCTGCATGAGACTCCTTCGCCGGGCCTGCAGTTGCCAAATCTTCGGTACATGGCCTTTGGCCTTGGGAATAGCAACTACAGATACTACAACCGGGTTATTGATGTCGTCACCGACAATCTGGATAAGGCTGGCGCGCAACGGCTGATGCCTGTTGGCAAGGCCGATGATGTCAGTGGCGGTACTGAAGAGGATTTCCTTTCCTGGAAGGACAGTCTGTTCAACGTCTTTCGAGAAACGCTCAAGCTCCAGGAGAAAGTCGTGTCATACGCGCCAAGCATCACTGTGGTTGAGGACGAGTCGGTGTGTGTCATCGAACTGAACCTTGGCGAGCCGACCCATAGTCGGACGGACTCGAGCAACTCTCCAGTCTGTGCACTGGCTGTCAAGAGTGCGAATGAGTTGTGCGCCTCGTCTAGTCGAAGCTGCATCCATATGGAGCTCGACATAGCCGGCAACGCCGAGCTGCGGTACCGCACTGGCGACCATCTCGTCATATATCCCATTAACCCTGAGAATGAAGTCGAGATCCTCCTCGCGGCCATCGGGTTCGACCAGAAGCGGGCTCAAAAGCCGCTATTGATCCAGCACGTTGAAGGGGGGGACAAGATCAAGATCCCAACTCCGACAACCTTGTCAGCTCTTATGCGGTACTACTTGGAAGTATGCGCTCCTGTCTCGCGAGAGACAGTCCGATCGTTGGGCAACTTTGCGCCGTCAGCTGAAGCAGCCAAGTTCTTATCGTCGTTGACCGAGGACAAGCACGTGTATGCCTCATTTACGTCGAGGAACCACGTTACCTTGGGTCGCATTCTATCTCTCGCGGCACCCAGTGCTATCTGGGAGCGCTTGCCGCTGTCTTTTCTCGTTGAGGCCATACCTCTCGTGCGGCCGCGGTTATATTCCATATCCTCGTCGAGCGTTGTTACTCCTCGCCGAATAGCCATCACCGCTAGCGTCGAGTGCACACCTCTTGCATCTGACTCATCCACGGAAATCCGGGGCGTGACGTCGAATTACCTTTCATCGTTGGCCAATTCTCTAAACCAGACCCCCCCGGCGGCAGAACCTGGTTCAAGGCTACCAAGATATTCTCTCTCTGGGCCACGTGGTGCGCTCGAGGGACACAAGCTTTATGCATGTGTCCGCCAGTCATCATTCAGACTTCCTGTCCAGAGCTCGACTCCCCTCATCATGATTGGAGCCGGCACAGGAATCGCGCCATTTCGGGCCTTTGTCATGGAGAGGGCAAGGCTCAAGTCTATCGGGAAGCCTGCGGGACGTATGCTTCTTTTCTTTGGATGCCGCAAACCTGAAGAAGACTATCTGTACCGCGAGGAGCTTGCCGAAGCCGTCGCGTCAATGGATGGACTCTTGGAGATAATCCCTGCGTTCTCGAGGTTAGGCGCAGGTTCAAAGACGTATGTCCAGGATCGCGTGGCAGAGATGGAGAAGGTGGTCTGCGCTATGCTGCAAGACAATGCCAGCATGTACATCTGTGGGCGCGTGACAATGGCGAAAAAGGTTGGCGAGGTTGTACAGGAGTCGATGAAGAAGCTCAATGGCTGGGACGATGCTGAGACGAGACGCTGGATTGAAACGACCAAGAAGAGGAGTAAATGGTTGGAAGATGTTTGGGGATAATCTATCGAAGTCTTACAGGATATTCACCATGATTTCCGGTCGCTGTATTGAGTGCGAAATGGTGATTGCGACCGATTGTCGGTCTGCTTGTGCTGGGAAGCCCATCGCAATCAATTTGCCGACATAAAACGGACAACCGGATTCCCGCAGCTTGACTGCATTGCGGCATGATTTCTGCAGCTCACAACTCAAAATCGGACTCGACAGCTCGCGGTCAGGGCCGTTCTCCAACCCCTAACGGTGACGTTGCACTCACGTGGGCTTTGTATGCCAGCAGCTTGTTCAAATATCCGTATTGATCCGCCGCGACGATTTTCGTTCCTGTTTTCGACTGCAATTGAAGATTACCTTCGCTTGCGAATACGCTGATACACTCGATTCGGAGCTTCTTCCGGGACGACGGTCTTGATGTTATATCGTCAGGGGGACCAGGCTACGTGCCGATATTCGTCCGGAAATAAGTTACGGCTTGACAGACTTATAACATGCACATAGCTTCCTTTCGTCTTCATAATCCCTGGGATTCCATAAGACGTTAAACAAGAAAGGGAAGAAAATGAGCTCAATTCACAGCGCTCTTGGGATTGAAAGGGCCTCAAACTGTAGCGTTTCTTGTAGCTTCTGTGCTTGTTCTCAGCCTGTGACAACTTGCGCAACACAAAATGCTGCCTCTCACTTTTCATTGGCTCGAGAAGGGATCCAACGTGAAGGTTGCGGTTTCAGACACGTACAGATAGACAACCTGCATACTTCCTCCGTTAGTGGCCATATCGAGCTAGTCAATGTTCTCGAGACGGGAGCTGATGTCACGGCCCTACATACGAGTAGGTAGACGCCACTGCACGCAGCCTCGTTCAATGGACACGTGGAGGTAATGAAGCATGAAGCTATTTCTCGAGAGGGGTCCTTTGTAGCAGAAGCCTAGTCCCTGTTCTGTTAATGTTACCGTCCGTGGTGCTCGGGGGAACACTCTGGCCTCCTAACTTGCTTCGAAGATTTGCAGGGCGGCGGCTGTTCCACACTACACTCGAAATTCCCAACCACTAATATTGACATACCCCCCAGCTTAAATTGGTATCTAAAATGAAGCTATTGCAAGCCCAGGCAGTGCATTCTGATTGGCTTAGAAGGAGGGTTGCGAGGGTTGAAAGGAAATAATCCTCGAGGTCGGGGTCAGGGGCCTCATGGTTCAAGGAGGTGATGTCAACGAGCCCTAGGCGTTTGACGAATTGTGTACTCGGTCTTATTCTGCGGACTGGTACCTGGATCCTACATGAGCCTCCTCGTTGACTGCTACGAAGGGGCCGGTACGTGGCCGAACGGATAGCGTTGGAGAAGTTCCGGAGCGGAGCCAACCCAGAGACCATCGAGCTCGAGTTCCGCGACATCCGAGACATGATCATTGCTGATTATTGGAATTAGCGGTGCACTTTTTATCATAATCTGCTCCCTGTGTCTCCTGCTAGTCAACAGAGTCGGCCGGATTAAGCCGTTGAGCGTTTCTGCAGCCAGGCGAACAGTACCTATCCGAAAACGCCAGCCAGCTCCGATTAATGGTAGCCATGAACTTCGTCTTCGCGCTCTTCTATACTTCTCTAGGAATCATCTCATGGGTATACCTGGCTGAGATCTTCCCTGTCGAGGTACGAGCCCTCGGCAATGCCGCAACGACTTTTACCAATTGGACAATCAACCTCGTCTTCGCGCAATTCAGTCCCCAGGCACTATCAGCCATTGTATTTCGATATTTATTCGTTTTTTAATGACATTGCACCGTTGTGCTATTGGTTCGTGTCCCTAGAGACCAAAGGATGATCCCTCGAGCAATGGATGTGCTCTTCGGTAACCAACTGGTACCACAAGCCATGGAAGATCCTGATGCTGCCGCTGCAGTGATGGCGAAGGATGAGCATCTGGTTAGCTATTTGGAGATGAAAAGACGGAATCCTTGACGCCTCGAGAACGACAAGTATGATATATGCGGCGAGATATGATATATGCGGCGAGAAACCGGTAGGAGACGAGTATGAACGTGATATCACGAGACAAGAGTTACTGCGTTCACCGTCTCCGAGAGATATTACCCTATAAATATTGCAGACAATTTAATACAACTTCAGTCATTCAGCCTAATGATCCGTGTGAGATATTATACTTTGCGTAAGAGGCCAGGGGTTAAGGAGACCCCCCAGGAACCATCTACCCGACCTCTAATGCTAACTGTGTCTTCACTCTTCGCTACGAATTGCTGCCTCAGCATTCGTCTACGCGAATACGTCGGTAGTCAAGATGGATCACAATCAAAGATCAATTTACGCTTTACTGCACTTTCAGCCTTGCAGGCTCTGCAATTCCAGATCGTTTCACAAAGCATATCTGTCTGGGGAAGACCGCGCCGTGTCCTCAAAATTAAGTCTGTTGAACGGTCGGGGCTGACCATCACGGTATGAAGTTTGGAGTCGCCAAATTTTGAGACTCTCGAGGTGGTTTTCTTCCCAAATTAGTAGGAGGATAGCTTCAAGACGCCATCGATACATCAGCCGTGACCTAAGTAGCTGAACTTTTTTAATCTTAGCATTCCAAAGACATCCATGGCTCCTGATTCTACGTCATAAAACATCGCACTCAAAAAGATGAAGAATACTATTGAAAGTCTACTTGAGGTGACGATAGAACTTAATCCGATGCCTGTTGCATAGTCAGTGACATCCATGATAGTCTAACATTCTGGTTGGTACCCAAATTCCACGCAGTCACTTAGATGGGGCGCAGTCGGGAAGCTGCTGGCGAAGCGCACCATAAAGTGTTATAAATAAGTTAAGACAAAGAATTATCGTTTCCTTCATCCTCATACAAGATCTTGAGATGTAAGAACAAACCCCTGCCTCAGCTGCCCTCGGCACATACCACATCCGTTCTGCTTTAATAAAGCGACTCCGACAGCCTTTAGTAAACATAGACGAACTCATCGTTCTTGCTATCCGTTATGTCACTAAAGGCATTTTGTCCCAGCTGAGGGCCTTCCTCGCTGCCCTGCATAGCCGCGACGTACTCTCGCTCCATGCTGAGATCGTGGATCTTGGCCGGCTTGCCTTTCTTAACCCTCCTGCGCTCCTGCATCTTATTTAGGAGGAATAGATTAGCCGTTTGTAGCACAATTACACCCATTAGTGCGCCTGTGATGCCCATGGTCTTGGTCAGGCCGGGGTGGTAGTACGGCGCGTCGTCCGAGTTGAACAGCAGCGGCCCGATGATGTTGCCGGCCGAGACGCCAATGTTGAAAAGCGACATGATGACGGACTTTTTAGTCGTGCCGGCGATGTTGGAGATCATCCACGACACGATAAGTGGGTTGCCACCGAAGAGAAATGCGAGCAAGTAATATGCCGCTAGTAGAGGGGGGATGTTGTCGCGCGGAAGTAGGAAGAGCATAACAGCGCCAGCCAAGACGGGGAGCATAACGGCGCCGAGGAAAACGGACTTGATGCGGAAGCGGTGGGCGAGGTACGACGCAGGGAAGATGACGATGAGCTGGACAGCGCCGAATGGGATGTTGAGCAGAGAAGTCTTCGCGGGGGGGAAGCCGAAGCCACCGACTATGATGGGTCCAAACGTGTTGGTGACGGCCGCACTGACGTTGAGGCACAAGGCCATGCCGATAAAGAACCAGCTCTTGGGCTCAATGATGGCCTCGAGTGCCTGCGGCCACTTGAATTCACGGGTGCCCGTGCCGGTCTGATTGGCACGAAGGCGCTCGATTGCCTGCAGCTTCTCCTCTTTCGTGAGAAAGCGGGCGGATACAACGTCGTTATCCATGAAGTAGTAGACGACAGGAGCTGAGGCGACGGTCATAAGACCGGCGAAGATGAACAGAATACGCCACGAGGCGAGAGAGCCGTTGATCTGGCCAAGGCCGTACGACACCGCAGCCGCAAACATGGTTGAGATTCCATTTGTGCCGTACCAACACGCTACGCGCATAGGCTGTTCCGCGCGGCGATACCACTGAGATGTAATGACCGAGAATAGGGGCAGGCAGGCCGCTTCAAAGAGACCCAGCAGAAAGCGCGTAGCCAGCAGACCACTATAGCTGCTGCAGGCGCCCATGCAGGCTTGGGCAGTTCCCCAGCCGAAGACGAGTGCAGGCATTAGAATCCGGTGAGGTACCTTGACCATGATCCACGAGGAGAAGGGCAGCCAGGCGAGCTGGGCAATAGGGGCGATGGAGCCGACCATGGAGTACTGGTTGCCGGTGAGGTGGCAGTCTTGGCGTAGACCAAAGATGGCACCGTAGCCCAGTAGAGATTTGTCAAGAATCTGCAAAAAATACACCCAGATGAGGATCGAGAGGATGTGTTTGTCGGTCTTGCGGCGGATGCGTTTGTTCTGGCGGTGGAGGTGTCAGCGGCTTGGGTGACCTCGCGAGGAGGCTCTGCAGCGGGTTGCACAGCATCACATACATCTTCTTCGGTCAGCTCAATATGCTGGTTGCCAATGAGGTTGGCAGCACGGTCGCCATGCTTGATGTCAGTTGGGGCTGGCCCGAGGTCAAGCTTAGCATCCTCAGTAAATTGCTCGTCTCCCGCCTTGGTGATGGTGTTCATGGTGACTGATGGTAGTCCGAGTCTGGTCGACCGAAGGAGAAAGAGAGATGTCGAGCCTGGCAGACAATCTTCCGTTTGGAGTTGCTGACCGTACGGTCAAATTTACGTATTTATTCTCCCTGAACTCTGGAGTATCCAGAGTATTTGGTCGAGTAAATTTAGAGCCACCAGGGGTCCACATAGCTACGCCAGGTTTTCTGTGGGGAAGAAGTTAGAACTATTAGACTACTGCCATCTAGTGGGGGTCCGGCGTCACAACCCTGGGGTCCGCAGCTACCCCATGTTCTCGCGGGGAAGAATAAGACCATAATAACTGTCGCCCACAAAGTATAGTGGGGGTCCTTACTACTAGGGCTGAGATGACCCCCGCAGACACGTTTGTTCGGTTTCGCTTCCATGACCTAAGGAGAGCAGATGAGGAACACTATTTCCCCAACACACACTGGGCCAACTGATCGGGAAACACGAGAAGCCCGGCATCTCTTAGTATGAAAGCAAGTGTTAGCACAAAGCATGCAGGCGCCGTGACCTTTCTGCCAGGGCATCTCCGGGCCCAGGCAACGCGAGGTGAATCTCACCCCACGTAGGTGCCGAGTTCAGCTTGAGATACTGCTACTAGCAGAGACAAGTTCAAGCAGTCACGACTCTCGAAGGAGGCTATAAGGGCGTGAGGCAGTTGGCAGAGTATGTAGATTCAGTCTATTGATTATGGCGGTATTGACTTGGCGACTAGAGCTGAGACTCCTTCATCAACCGAAGGTTTACTCCAGCCAAAATCAGATAGATGGTTTCTAAAGTTGGGGTAGGAACCCCCATCTCCCTGCCTTTTTTGAAAGGGGTGCCCAGGATTATGTCGACCTCCATGGGCTTCCCTGCTTTATAATCGTTCTGCATGCTGCTGCCAATGGGCGGCAAGGCGCGAATCTTAGCGATCAGGCGGTCAATGAGCTCGTACTCGATGGGCACATTGCATTTCTTCGCCACATCAATCACTTCCTTCATCAGACGCCGCGTGAGAGGCGTGGCGTCAGCTGAGGAATCCAACCAGGAATGGGTGTCCAGTAGCGTCAGAGTCGTGAGCGAGTTCCAGGCTGCGTTCCAGACAACCTTTTCCCACCGCTGAACCTGAATGTTTGGAACCACCTGGAAAACTGTCTTGCCTTGCGTCAGGAGAGAAGCAAACTCATCGAGTCTCCGCTTCTCGACCAGGTGATCTGCTGCCTCGTTGGGAAATAACCCGACCTGCATGTCCTCGGACTTGATCTGCGCAAAACGACCGGGCTCTGGCTGGACACCTCCTGTCCAAGTCTACCAAGGAGTTAGATTGTAAATGGTACACGTGCTGGCCTCAACTAACCACACAAGAGATGATTGTCGTTTTGGGAAACCGGGCCCGGAAGGGATCCTCGTTTCCGACGCCATTTTGAATGATGACAAACGTCGTCGTCTCCTCGTCAGCTACTGGGGCTAGCTGCGCAGGTACAGCATCCTGCGCAATAGCCTTGTGCGTGCAGATGATATAGTCAAACTTCATATTGGCCTCGGCCGCACTTCGAAACACTGCAATGGGTGAGACCATGTGCTCAAGACGTAGGGACTCCTCGGGCAACCGACTCTGCCGGCTCTTACCTCTAAAAGGACGAACCACATGCTGTCCATGATTCTCACTGTTCATGACAATGCCATGCGCCTTCACGGGCTCATAATTGGACCTCGCAATAACGCTCAGTCTAACGCGAGGCGACCTGCTAAGGATGAAGGCATAGAAGGAGCCAATGCTGGATTCTCATGTCAGCAGTTATCCGTCTCGTTAAAGGGCTTCAATTGTACTCACGCCCCCAGTCCATAGACAAGGACGTCGATCTGGTTGTTAGTAGCCATTCTGGGGAACGGGTTCTGTGTTTTGCTACTGCGGTGCTGATGTTGGTGACTCGCTCCTCGTCTAGCTGCACAACTGAACTGCGGTACACTTTATAGCGCCATTGTACCACGGGCTGGTGGCTGGCGGAGCCCCAGGGTAATTGCCGCCCCACGCTCCGTGGGGGTGTCGCATGTCTCCTCTATTCATCTATTCAAGGCCGATAGCGGCAGTGCCCGGGCCTTAAAGATCCAGCCGGGAAACGCTTTCTGGTTAAAGGCAAGCAATTAAGCACGTTTGGCCAGCCAGAAGATTCGTCTTAGTCTCCGTCGTGGTCACCTCTCGTTCGCAAATCTAGCATTGGAAACGACACACGATGTCGACATTTCTGCAGAAGCTCTTCTCGCTGCAGGGTCGGACGGCCGTTGTGACTGGAGGCACGAGGGGCATCGGCCAAGCCATGGCCCTGTCGCTCGCGGAAGCAGGGGCTGATATCATCCTCATCCAGGTGCGGTTCCCTGACAGGCACTGAGCTCTCCCGGTCGCTGACAATTCTCCTAGAGAGACGACAAGAACCTCGAGACAAAGCACCAGATCGAGGCCCTCGGTCGCCGAGCCACAGTCTACACAGCTGATCTCTCGAACCAGGAGCAAGTTGAAGGACTGACCAAGCGCATCCTCGTCGACGGGCACGATCCGAGCATCCTGGTCACCTGCGCCGGCATCCAGCGCCGACACCCGGCGCACCAGTTCCCCATGAGCGACTGGGACGAGGTCCTCCAGGTCAACCTCAAGACCGTCTGGACGCTGTGCCGCGACCTGGGTGCCTACATGCTGACACGGACGCCTGACGCGAACCGGTGCGGGTATCGCGGTAGCATCGTCAACGTCGCGTCGTTGGTCAGCTTCCAGGGCGGCATTACGGTACCCGCGTACGCAGCGGCCAAGGGCGGCATCGCGCAGCTGACCAAGGCGTTGAGCAACGAGTGGGCGAGCAAGGGCGTCAACGTCAACGCCATTGCGCCCGGGTACGTCGCGACGGACATGAACGAAGCCCTGATTAACAATCCAGAGCGGGCTAACAGCATCTTGGCGAGGATCCCCGCGGGGAGGTGGGGGACACCCGAGGACTTCATGGGGGCGACGGTGTTTCTTTCGGGTGCGGGGAGCTTGTATGTCTCGGGCGAGCTCCTCACTGTTGATGGCGGGTGGATGGGCCGGTAGTCTACTCTGCTAGAATCGAGGAGCCCTGTTAATCTTACAATTGTGAGGTGTACCTCGTCGGGACTTGACAGCGAAGAAGTCATGCGAGTCATTGACCAGCAAATGACTACCGGGTGGGGGTCAGCACAGCTCCACATTCTCCGATCCTCCACTTTGTGGGGCCTTGTGATGGAGAACTTTAGCCGACCCCCATTGGGGGGTTGATGCTTGAAGATTCAGCTTGCGCTTGCAAGGACGGGGATGTGGACATCAGCAGACCATATAAACTGCCTCTTTACGAGCGCAAGCCGACCTTGATGATCTACCAAACCAGACAGTATCAACCCTTGTAACCTAAGCACTACCGTGATGGCTACCCAATCTATCGACGCCTCCGTCCTCTACGGACCAGAGGACATCCGCGCCGTAAGAGTTCCCCTTCCCCGCAGCTGAGGCCAGCCCCCCAGGGTCGTGACTCGTGACCCAGCCAACCACGTTCCAGGAAACCCGCACTCTCGGTGCACCTTCGCCTGACGAGCTGCAAGTCTCCATCAAGGCCACTGGCATTTGCGGGTCGGACCTGCACTACTACAAGCATTTCCGCAACGGCGACATCCTCGTCCGAGAGCCAATGTCTCTCGGCCACGAATCGGCTGGTGTCGTCGAGGCCGTCGGCTCCGGCGTGACGGGCTTCAAGGCCGGTGACCGCGTTGCGCTCGAAGTTGGGCTCTCCTGCGGTGGATGCAAGCTGTGTGACGCGGGGAGGTATAACCTTTGCCCGCGCATGAAGTTCAGGGGCTCGGCAAAGGTGTTCCCGCACTTTCAGGGAACGTTGCAGAAGCGGATTAACCATCCTGCGAGTATGTGCTACAAGTAAGCTTACCTCCGTCTTAATAATCTGTAGGGGCAACAAGTGAGACGTGCTGACTTTTCGAGTCAAGATTGCCGGAGAATGTCACTCTAGAGGAGGGTGCTCTGCTGGAACCCCTCAGCGTGGCTATCCACGCGGTGCGAAGAGCAGCCCTCAAGCCTGGCGTGAACGCACTCATCCTCGGCTCCGGAGCGGTAGGACTCTTGGTAGCGGCGATGCTCCGTGTCGAAAAGGCGAGCAGCATCACCATTGCCGACATTGAAGAGCAGCGAGTGAACTTCGCCACAAGCAACGGCTTCGCTGACAAGGGGGTGGTGGTGCCCCGTGGGCGGGCGGAGACTCGTTCTGTGGACGAGAAGCTGGCCTTGGCGCAGGATACGTCTGCCCTGCTCATGGGTGGCACAGATCAGCAGTTTGATGTTGTGTTCGAGTGCACTGGAGCAGAGACCTGCGTTCAAGCCGCCATCTACTCGGCTGCTCCGAGCGGGAGAGTAATGATCATCGGAATGGGTACACCTGTTCAGACATTACCTCTGCTGGCAGCAGCGTTGCGGGAGGTCGACATTGTTGGCGTCTTCCGGTACGCGAACACGTACCAATACGGGATTCATCTGCTGGCCAATAAGGGAGAACTTGGGTTGCCAGATGTTTTGAAGTTGGTTACACAGAGATATTCCGGCCTCAACAATGTACCGTCAGCATTCGCCGCGGCCGCGAGGCCGGTAGATGACCAGGGGCAGCTGGTAATAAAGGTGCTGATAGAGACATAGCTAGCATGAAAGTCCGTCCACATAATAAACATCTCATCACCGTTAATCTTGATACGAAAATGTTGCTTTTCAGGGGATCTTCCTGAACTTACATTATGTTTACGGTAGTATTACCGACGGTTGACTGCCCAAGGTTGCAATCGCAGAGAGCAGAGCGCGAGACCAACGAAGACGTCTCGGGACACCTAGGACGAAGGCTCTTTGCCGTTGAGCCCGCGCTTGCTTTTTAGCCCCACCTTCATTTAACCATTAATACGGGCTTTAACTGTGCATTAACTATGTTGAAGCAACGTCACCCAGCCCTCTATGCCCCTTGGCTCTTGGTGTCGAATCTCCTGGAAATAACACAGCACGTCCACCGAGCGGGAACATCGTGGCTAAGTCTTCTACTCAGATGCCAAATTCTTAATGAATCCAAGCCTATTTACGTCCTTTGCTACTTATTTCATCGTTTACCACTCACGAATACTTCCATCGGGACCGTGAAACTCCTTGCACTGCCACGGCTTCGTCTCCTTCGCAATCCTAGCCACCAACTCCTCGTCAATCTCAATACCCAGACCATAGCCGGACGGTGCCTTGACGTAACCGTCCTCAATGTCAAACACGCTCGGATCCTTCATGTAAGTCAGCAGATCGATATCATCCCCTGCCTCCGTGTTGTAATGCATTCCGAGACTCATCTCAAGAATAGCAAAGTTGGGCGACGAAAGAGCCACCTGTACACTGGCGGCAAATGCAACGGGACCCAGGGGACAATGCGGCGCAATGGCTACGTCGTACGCCTCAGCCATGGTGGCAATACGTTTTGTCTCCGAAATGCCGCCTGCATGTGCAATATCGGGTTGCAGAATGTCGACGCTTGCGTCCTCTAGGAATCGCTTGACGTCCCATCGCGTGTACAGGCGCTCGCCGAACGCGATGGGAATGGTCGTCTGGTCGGATAGCTTCTTGATCGCTTCTGGGTGCTCACACAGCAGCGGCTCTTCGATGAAGAGGGGCCTGTGCGGCTCGAGGGCCCGGGCGAGCTGTTTGGCCATGGGCTTGTGCAGGCGGCCGTGAAAGTCGAGGCCAGCGTCGAGACCAAGGGCTTTCACCTGCTTGAGGCGCTCCACGGTGGCATCCAGAGCAGATGGGGAGTCTACCCAGTTCATGTCCTCGGTGGCATTCATCTTGACGCACTTGAGACCCTGCGCGATTCGCTTCTTTCTGAGGTTGGTGGATGTGAGCACGGGAACACACAAGAGGGGGGTTGAGAAGACCTACGCAGCTGCTTCGACGTCTGACGGGCGGTCTCCGCCAATCCAGCAGTAGACCTGGACCTTGCTGCGGACCTTTCCGCCCAGCAACTCATAGACAGGAAGCTTATAGACTCGGCCTGATGGTTGTTAGCTTTGCCACGGCGGAAGACTTGCTGGTCCGTGGACTCCGTGCCTTTGAGATCCCATAGAGCAATGTCAATGCCGGACATGCCGGACATGAAGACGGGGCCGCCCCGATAAAAGCCGTGTCTCCAGAACATTTGCCAGATGTTTTCGATGTCGCTTGATGCTGCTTAGTATATGTATGTTATGCGAGATGGGATGCAACGCCTACTTGGCCTCCAGTCCAATTATCCTGGGGATCATCTCATCCAGGCAACCCTCAACCGCCAGATCGTGACCCTCAAGGGTCGCCTCTCCCCAGCCGTATTCGCCGTTCTCGTCGGTGATCTTGACCATGAGCCATCTCGGCTTTACACGGTAGTAAACAACTGAGTTGATCTTCGCCATGGCCGTGTTTGTAGATAGGGAGTTGAGTGCGCGGAACTATTGAAGGAGGTGGAGAAAATGGACAGACTTTCGGAGCACCCACTATTAATAGGGACATAGAAATCGTCCTCACTCCTTATTCATGCCTAAGCTCGTTGCCTCGTGTAGTGGCAAGTTTTGTGGAGCCGTCTCCATTTTATCGAAGTAGCCTCCCCTCACGGCCCCCAAGAAACCCCACGATGCCCACCCCACGAACTGACCCCCAACCATGTGGCATCTAATATTGATTGATAGTTCCTCATTGCGCTCGGGGCTCGGGTCTACACAAGCAATCCTGAAACGTGCCCTTACTTCTATTGGTCGTGTTGGGACTAATTCTGTAGTTATTCGCCTGTTCTTACTCCGCTTCCAAGCTGGGGGCATGTTGCCTACTTTGCCATCCATGATCTGACTAGGGTGTAATGGGGACGGCAAGGCCCTGCGAGTATTCCCATAGCCGGAAGATGATTCAGACCTTAGTGTCGGTCTTGAAACAAACTTACCGCAATTAGAAAACCGCAAGCATCTTAACATAAAAGAGAAACATGACGTTTTTGAGCAGCAGCATTCCGTCAGCAAAGCCTTTGCATAGGCCAAGAGTTTAAAGTCGAATGTAAAAAGACAAGGATAAAGAAGAGCAGAGACAACATCGCCCCATGTAGATGTAGATATGAAGGCCATGAAGAAGCACTTCAGTTGGCGTTTGTTGACCTATTGCCCCCAGATTTGGACGATGAACGCCACAATGTCCAGCAGAATAAAGGCGAGACAAAACATGCAAGGCTTGACGCCCAGGTCCCGGCCCTTGTCCACGTAGTTTTGGACCATAGCATTTGTCCACAAAGGCGCCACCAAGATTCGGATAAACCACGCCGCGTAGGCGCCGAAGCTGTCAGGCCTAAGGATACTGGCAGTGCAGAAGAAATACGTGAGTTCCTGCCACGGAGCTGACACGATGACGACCCAACAGTAGGGCTTTCGATAACAGATTGCTTGGCCGAGGTGGGTGAGGGTTGTAGCGACGAAAAAAGCGAGGAAGGTGCCAGAGGCCGCGACCGAGGGACAAAACGACCACAGCGTTCATGTTCCCGGCGTTGAAAGTGCTTTGCAAGTCATAGCCAAATGTTGGCAGAATAAAGAAAGGACGTCCAATCCAAGTGCGAGAAGGCTGGCAGGGAGTAATTCAGTGTCCGGTGGTCCGAAGCATTGGCATAATGCTCAGTCGACGACGCATTTGTAGTCGCGCCATGGTAAAGTCCCATGCTTGACATGTAGAGTATTGGATGCCGATACGAGAATTGCTGACGAAGCAGAACCATTGGGCTTCTAGAGCTGCACAGACACAATATTGCCGTAAACATGGCCAGCTTCGTCCACGGCAGCTTTGGGCGCGACTTGATGTGAGATGATTTCACGGATGAGTTCAGCAAGATGGTCGACAATGCTTCTCTTGCAGCCGGCCTGACAATATTCCAAGCCAGCAGCCACAATTACACATGGACTTTGGCATCATGATAATCCTACCCACGTCGCTAGTACGTCGTACGGCCGTGGCACAAGCGTCCACGATGGTGTCTGTCCTGCCATCTAATGCAATCTCCCACTTCCTCGATTCATTCGATGTTCCCACGGAAAAAGCACCGCTGTGTGCAAGCAGTACAAAGACGCATGTCACGGTACACAAGCTCTGCATCCAGAATTATGGCAACGATATCGTGACTTTTGTGGTCGGTAGGTGGAAGTCTTCGACAGCGACTGCTACCATGAGCTTCTCGGCTACGAGAACGTCGACAGGGTCACCGACGACTGGAGACGGCAAAAGCAGCGGTGCCTCTGGTATAGCCCTGGGCCAGAGCTTGCGTAAAGGGGATCCTTCCAGTAGTCGCTTCTTTACCTAGGAGACGAAGTGGAAAATACTGTCTTCTTCCTTCCTATGATTCCTTTTCCACTTTCGCTTTTATCTTTTAATAACTCGGGGACAGGAGCTCGTTGCCTGGAGAGGCAAGGGGATTACTAAGAATTGACCCAAGGCCGTGTGACGGGCTGGCTCCAACAGGGCCCAAGCGATGGCCAGCGCCACAGCCGTCGGCAACGTGCAGTCTGCTACCTAACTGATCCCGTTACGGAGGCTACACAATAGAGGCGTCGCACAGCGCGCGGCGCAATTGGGCAGAATGAAATCACGAAGAGCCGGGAGCAGCAGACTGTCAGAAGACAGACTCAAATTAATTCAAAATGGCCTGCCAAGAAAAGAAAGACGGGATGTGTATGCGTAGATGTGTTTGAACAAGAGTGGGGAAACACACTGCCGATACGTCCCTCTTATCCTTCATTCTGCCCCAGGTAATCCAGGGCACCCCTTGCCCTCGGGCCCGGGTCTGCACAAGCAACCCAACGGATCGCGCTGCTAATAGCCGGTCTCAAAATTGTATCTCAAGTGAATGAATGTGTATATATGAGGTGATAATGACCGAATGAGCTAAACTAACAAAAGCGCCGGATAAATATATCCCCTTAAAATTTGAAAGGTAATATGCCGCTTTACCCAGTGCCGTATCCAAAACATTCCTCCAAACACCATTCTCTCCCGTCCCCATTGAACTCTCACCACCTGGTAAAGAACTCAAAACGACATAAGGTCTGACTTAAATCGAGTAAACTCCAGTAAGCGTTCTTGCAAACGGAGCAGCGACGCTTTCCCTTGTGGATCTCATCCTCGGTGTTATCGCCACAAGTATTGCACCATGCGAGGGTCATGTTGAATAAGGAGATCTAGGCTTCCCGGGTGTGAGTATGTCCGCTAAATGGTTCTTTTCTGGAGGAACATGCCTTGAAGTTTAGGTGTGAGTTTTTGTTTTGGGCTTCGATTTAGATTTGACTGATGTTTTGGAGCTGGAAGTAGTCGGTATTGTTGATGACCTTGGAAGTGTGAGTCGAGATGACTTGATGAAGGACCTGCCTTGCCTTTTTATTTTATTTTTCTGTCTGTGAGAAGCGTTGGGTTAGCGTTTTCATGATTGCCCTTCGCCCTTGAAGTTGGTACTACAATTCCATTGACATTTGTCACCCCAAGTCCTGGAATTAGTAAAGACAGACTGGACCCTTTAGTGATGATTCCAACATCCAGCCACCAACATCGACCGCATGCAGCATCGCATGTGTTCAAACGGCGTTTTCTTTCACTGCGTACTCTACCCTTCAGGGATAACCGCGCGTCTCCCCCTTGAAGCTGCCTAACATGTTGCAGAGGCCGATGCTGGATCCTCCATCCATATTGTCCGCCCCTGCAGGAAGGCAACACGGAAAATTCAGCCACTGATATTGACCGCATGTAGGATCGTGCAGGTTCAAACTGCGTTTCATCCACTGTTTGTTGTCATCCTTTAGGGATAACCGCGCGTCCTGTCTTCAAAGTTGCCTCCAGAGGCCGACACTAAGCCCTCATTCTCATGTGCTTGTTTTGCTGGATGGCAAACACCTCAACATTCAGCCCCCAACGTCGATTGCATGCAGCGGGATAGCTGTTGGTTTCGTTGGTTGGAGCTCTCATGCGGTTGGTTACACGGCGGGCAGCCCACGATCACGAGCCTGACAACAGGCCGTCGTGCCCCTCCCTCCCATCCCCTCCCTACTCACCCCCTTCTTTCTTTCTTCACAGCTGACTTCTGTCTCGTGTTTTCATATCTTGACTGCCTTTCGAGCGCAATCAGTCAACAAAGCCGCCCGATAACAGGTCCCAACCTTGCATCGATCATGTCCGCCGCTCCCGTCGACTCCAACCAGTTGCTTCCAACCCAGGAGAATCTTTCTGAGCTGCTGGAGCAGCTACTGGCAATCTTTGAAGTCGAGTCTATTCAGAAGGGCCAAAGTCTTCCTACTCATCCTCTTCAGCGTGAACTCAAGAATGCAGCCAGCGCTCGTCATCCCCTTGGACCAATGTCGGGCAATGACTTTCACATCCAGCCTTCCTTCAGCGCTGCTCCGTCCTGGGAGGCTCTGCTCCAGCTTGAGCAGAATTCGTGCAAGATATGTCTTCCGCTCTGTCACATCGAGCAGCATTCCCAGTCGGTTCAAAAGGCCACCCATGACGCCGAAAAGGCGGCCACTCTGTTGTGCGCTTCCTGGCCGGATGCGACTGTCGGCCCTTCGAGGCGGCGCCAGCTGGGGCCAGACTTCTATCATCCCGACTCGCCCAGCTATCAACTCTTCCAGTGGCTCGCTTCCGAGGAACTGAGCCCTACCTATGAAGGGGTTTTTCTGAATGACCTCTTTCTGTTAGAGGGGCGGTTTTATCAACTGCTTCGACAGAAACCTGTGAGTTTCTACCTTCTCACAAATTATGCCAATACACCTGGTTAACTAGTGCATTACTAATGTAATTGTTTCATCCAAGCGAGGCTTAGTTGTTAAGCCGTCTCCAGAATTGGCGTGGAAACATCTTTCTGTGTCTCTCCCCCCGTCGGAACATGACGGCATTCACAAGCGTCCAGCGAATGCCGAGATTTGGTAGGTTCTTTGATTCCTGAGCAACATAAACATCTTCTATTCGAATGGCAACAGTCTGATATCGACTTTACCTTACGCAGGTCTTTCACCGGCCCGGAACATTGGGTGATCTCGCTACCTGTGCTCTCCACAATCCTGCTTCTTATGACGAACCCAACGAAGAGAGTTGCAGCCAACTCAGACTGCCCTAATCGAGAGCTGTCCTGGTGTCTGGACTCTATGCATGGATTCTGCCGCCAGAAAGGACTCGAAGAAGGCGACCGCTGTCTCTCTTGGTCGCTCGGGACATTTCCCGACTGCTGGATGTACCTGCATTTCATCTTCCATTACTTTAGCCCTTACAACGAGCAAGAAAATGTAGACGAGTCAGACAAGTGGAAGGGGTCCGGCCCTTCGGTGTGCGCTCGCCGCAGCATCACACTTCCCATCGGGTGGGACGACGGGATGGAGACCTTCAGAGAACAACGAGTCTGGTTTGGCATGAGAACTGCTACGAGATACCAAGGCGGGGAGACGGACATGAAACATCCAGCAATTGTCGGATTTATCATGACGGACCCGTTTCACCACCGGGTCAACGCCACGATGAACGACTGGCGACAGCGTGGATTGGAGTCTCCTAATGGAGCTTCTGGTGTCGCTCTTTTCCAAATGCTCCTTTGGAGTGGATTAGACGAGTGGAGCTTGAGCTGGAATGTCTGTCTGGATTATATCGACAAGCTTCACGAAGTCAAGGTACTGTATCTCTCTAGTGGACTTCCCGCCCAAGATAAGTTAGGCCGCGAACGCTGATAAACAAGAACAGGTCGAGGATTTGGATAATAAAAGTCCAAAACTCTCGACCCTGATGTTCGATCCATCGGGTCGGTTAGCGAAGGAATACTTCGTGACATCCCATCTACTCAAAATCTTCCGCAAGCATGTCGATGTCTTGCCCCGATCGCTTCGGGGATTGAGAACAGAATGGGAGAGAACTTATCCGGCCATGAACTCTGATCTTCTTGAACGCTTCGACGAAAGAACTCAGGGAAAGCTGCTTAAGAACTGGAATACGCTCATTACACACGCGGATGAGCTGCACTCTGAGCTTATTGGGAGGATTGAGAAGAAGACGGGAGAGCTCATGAGCCTCCGAGATAGTGTAAGCCAACATTAGCCGTCGCTAGCGTATCTCGTCTAGGGAAGGGGTTTATGGACTAACTATTTCTCAGCTGCTTATTTCTAGGAGCTCGAGAGACTAATTAGTAGTTGGTAATAGCATCACTGCTAAGATAATGTTAATAGAAAGGCGCACTACCCCGTACTATCTCCATCGGGACACGGGGACACACGAAGGCCCATAAAAAGGCTGCCAAGGAGATTACGTGGTTTTCGGCTGAGAAGAGACGACAAAACGAACGGAATCGTCCCGTCTGTGGATCAGTGTGTAGCTCCACCATGACACCACCTGGAGTCATTCCTCTCTCCACCGCATCGGCTCCCACCTCTACTTACCCTCGGTGCATTGGTTACAAGGGCGTTGATGCTACTTGCACGATGAATACTTGAGGGGATGTTCGTCCATTAGCTCGAATGGTTTAAGACCTTCTTCTAAGCTTTGGGTAATTAACTTCTTTGTTTTCCTCCTCCATCCCATGAAAACAGCTCCTGTCTGTCGTCGAGCTGCGGAGGTCGAACTGTCACCAAGAATAATCAGCTAAGTGCCTTTGCCGATGTTATCAGGATGCTAGCCTGCACGTGTACACTAATCAACGGTGGTAAGGTTAGTCGAGTTGTTCTCCAGCCGATCTGCCAGTGCCTATGTCAGTGTTGTCGTCTCCGTCCCCAACAACAAGCCTGAATATGACCAATGTGGCAATGCCTACAGCGTCCTGGGCACACCCTCTACGACGGCAGCAACTGAGAGGGGGAATCGTTTTATTGTCTAAGAAGCAATGCGTTCCTCTCCCTTCAGCACGTGCGGCAGTCTAATAGTTCGTGTGACTATCCATGTATTATTTCTTGGCGGCCTTCAGCTCGACGTCGCTGTTTACAATGTTAGACTTGCTAGTTATGTGCTTTTTCTGGGTCGCTTACAAGATCAAATCGGAGTTGGGTGGGATATGGCCAGGGAAGCCGCTGCAATCATCGGTTAGCCATATTTGCTGCCGTCTGCTTCATCATGCGATGCATCTTACCGGGCACCATAACCAAAGTCGCTACTAATGTTGAGGGTGGCCTTCTCGCCGACCTTCATCTGGGTAACGCCGTCGTCCCATCCTATGGAGATATGAGCGAGGCAACGTCTCAATCCCTTCAGCGACCCGTACCTTTGATGACCTGGCCGACGCCAATTTTGACGACAAAGTCCCCTCGGCCGACAGAGGAGTCGAACCTGCAAGTGGTGGAAGTTTCGAGGTCAGCGTGCGCTCCCGTCTGCCGGAAGAGCTCCACGTACTGCTTGCCCTTGTTGTTGGGCTGGGAGCTGTCCTTGAGCCACCCGGTGTACTCAATGGTAACAGTGTCGCCAGCAACGGGCCGGTTGCCACTGCCTTCCGTAAGCGTAGTCTTGGTGACGCCCATGGTGGTTGATTGACGCAGGTAGTTGTTTTGTTGGCGAGAATGCTCGTTGTTGGATTGCCCGTGTAGATGAAAAGTCAGAGTCTGGTCTGGAAGCTCACAGGAGCCGGGACAATGGTGGGGTAGAAGAGGTGGACAGAGGGGCAATGACGAC
>PKSG01001086.1:0-22340 GCA_002916505.1 Tolypocladium paradoxum | reverse complement strand
GGGCGTGCCTCACGCACCGTCTGATACCAAAGCGGCACCGGCTAGGTCAGATTCCGGCCTCACAGGCGTTTTGTACTAATAATAGAAGGGTACAAGGAAAATACGTGCACAGGCTAGGAAATTGGATGTACCAGGCACATGAGGGATACAGGACAAATAGGCCTAGACCATCGCGACTGTAGAGTGACCCCCCAACGCAATACAGACCCTGTTGATGCCACCCACCTGACTCCACGCCGTGCGTGACAATAGGTGAAGCGCGGTTCCTGGCGTCACATCAAGCACCCGACCCCACAGCCCCTACGGCCGGCTGCCTTTATCTGAGGGCCTGTTCCTTGGTGTTGTACAGCTGTCAGCCGGTCCTGGCCGGGACTTCTTTGTTGCGTGGATCGTTGGGGTATCTACGAGTAGGTGTGGTGCATGATGCTCGTTGCTGGCTTCCATCCGAATTGACGGCTAGCGACAACTGCGACAAGTCTACGGAGTACACCGTACCAAGGAGTGAGGCACAAAACATGAGCAGGGGCGAAGGTGCCCTTCGCAACCGATATCTGGTGCTTCTGAGATTGCATCCCGCTTTTTCCCCACCCACACGTGGTATCGCTACGTAGCACTATTGCCATAACGAAACCAATGGTTCCAAGCGGAGGACCGGCCGCCAAGCGTCTGGGAATCCCCTGGGCCCTGAGTCCCTGACACGAGAAAGAGACAGCCACTGGCTGTGGGTACCCATAATACCATGACTCGCGCGTCGTGGCGGGAGAGATGGTGGTCTGGAGGGTTGGGAACCTCGGCTGTCGCAGCAGCACTGAATCCCGTACGGAGTACAGATACGAATACATGAAGCAACAGATGTCGGACTGTTTGAAGTGCGCTTCAACATGGCTCAGAAGGCCGTCCGTTTAGAAATCCATGTCGATGGAGACTGACAACTGGTTTGATCTCTGCTACTTGTACCTTCATGGGTTCTTCAACAGCTGCGACAGAGTGGGCCAGCTAGGCGCCGGCTACCTACTTGTACATCTTCTCGACGATTCTTTAGGGCGTTCTAGGGGACTGGGTTGCGTGCGGCTGTTATCACTAGCAGGCGCCTCAAGCAGCCAAGCATGGATGGTGACCCTGGCCAACACGTGTTAGGCCCAACTGGTGGCCAGCACTAACAGCTGCCAACCTGTCAACGATCGACGCCTCTCGAGGCCCACACAGCCAGCCCCTTTCCTTCTGGTTTGAGGTTGTCTTTACCGACTACCCTTGCGTCAGGTGCAAGATGCAGGCGATTAATATTACTACGCTGGGTGCTCCCGCGCAGCTGCATGCGAGACATATCCATCCCCAACGTCCGCGGCGTGCTCGGACGAGTCGATCGCATTCACAATGTCCAGTCTTGCGGCGGAGTCATGGACCTGGTACGGGATGACCTGGCTGGTGGTCGGCATCAGAATGTAGGTTATTATGCCAAGACCCGTTCAATCAACCGATCTGACCGACGTCAATGCGTTATTCCAGGGTCTCCCAGGTTCTTCTGCGGGGATCAGTCAAGAAACTGAAGACAGACGACGCCTTGATGGTGTTGGCCATGGTAGGTTTGCCTCTTGGACAGCCAAGGTGGCACGGCGGTTCTAATAGCCAGCGCAGGTAACCGATACGATTCTCATGGTCTGCATGAACATCATCTCGAACACCAACAGTAACCTGATCGATCCGGACAACCCAACTTCGCTCTCGCCAGAAGATATTGAACAACGAGTGTTCGGCTCCAAGATGGTTCTGGTAACGGAGCAGATGCAGCTCCTCACGACTTGGCTCATCAAGGCCTGCTTGCTGCTGATGTATTACCGTTTGACGTATGTACCCGCATCCTTAGCTCGGCTGTGGTCGATCGAGACGCGATTATAACACGGCGAACAGGCTGAGCTTGAAGGCAAACCTTGCCGTCAAGATCGTGGCTGCCTATGTCGCAGTTAGCTTCGTGGTCATGGAGATTCTATATCTAGCAGTATGGTGCCAGCCGTTCAGTCAGTACTGGGCCGTCCCGCCAGACAATCGTGAGTTTGCTGCCCTTCCGGCGGCGACGGCCCGCCTGACTTACACGCACCTACAGCCCAATGCTCCGCTGCCACCAACCACCTGATTACCAACGCCGTCCTCAACATTTCCTCAGACATCATGATCATTCTCATACCGATGCCCGTTTTCCTGCAGTCTCGGATTGCTCTAAAGAAGAAGATGGTACTCATCGGCGTCTTTGCACTGGGCGGGTTTACTGTTCGTTGCGTCCCTGACTTCGTCTGCGGTGGACTGGGAGTCGTTAACCCGAACTTAGATTCTCTCCGCAATTCTGAACAAGTACTACAGCTTCAACGAGCCTTACGGATCGAAATGGACGTTCTGGTACATCCGCGAGTCGTCCACGGCCATCATCGTGGCTAACCTGCCGCTAACATGGACACTGTTTCGCCGCATGTTTAACTTGAGATCCTTCGACGGCAGCAGTGACCACTCCAAAACACGAAGCGGGCAGCCAGCGTCCTCCTTTCGATCCCAAGTCCAACGAAACGGCCGCAGCGCAGGGCGCAGTTATATTGCCACTGGTGATGGTGTCGACGTGAACCCATCGGACAGCCAGGAACAAATCAACAAGGTCTATGGAATCTCTCTCAAAATTTACCAGCGCCATGACGTACAAGTCAGCTCGGAACCTGCAGGATCAAGCGAGAGCAGACCCGACTCCCGAGACGAAGGTCTTACTACGACCATTAAGGGAGGCATTCAGGGCAGTCAACATGACATGGAGACGGCGTCGGAACGATCCGCAGGTGTTGCCGTAAAGGTCGCATCGAGGGTTTAATCATTTTACAGGCGTTCAGGTTCCGGCTTATACAGACTACATGTCAAATGGTGAGACGACTTCAAATTAATATACCCTGTCTGTTAATCCTGCAAGCTTCGGGCAACTACCCGGCTTGCTCATGCTAAATCAAGACCCAAACCAAACTTGTGCCATCCTGGTGTTGGTCTCTCGGTCACTTTCGGTACTGGACTCGACTGCGTATTGACCATTGCCCTGGGGTTGGTAAACTTTGTTATTTCAGCTTCGCCCTTGTCTCTATGTAGGCGTCGTTGACCGAGTTACCATCAAACTCACCTTCTGCGGTCATCAACACGTACAACGCGCGCCGCAGGCAGAAGATAGTGCAACCAGCGTCAGCAAGCGCATCATTATTAGAGGCCGCAGTGCACCACCACTTGGCGACTGATTGAGAGGGATGTATAGTTATTACGTAGGCTACATTGTAGGCCGACAATGCCAGAAGCTGGTGTTGAGCCCCCCTGCCGTAGTCGGGCTGGCAGCTGGGTGGCCAAGGGCAACGCCACATTAAGATCATCTTTCACGGCCCGCACGAGTCGCCTTGTACTTCGTAGTAGAGCTTCCGAATCGGGTCGGTCTCCTTGTTATTTCCCTCTAAGGCGATTGATGTCTGAGCTGTACCGTGCGGGCCCGTATTTTCTGTTTCTGGCGCGGCAGTGGTTTGTCGTGACATCTTCTGCAGCGCTCCGAGGCACTGCATTCTGTGGTCGGCTCGATGGCCCAACAGGAGCCGACGTCCGTGGCTGGCCTGGGGCTCGGTCGACCTGCAACTTGATGATTCGGTATCAGGCTCTGTGCGACACCCGCAGTCATGGCACATCATTCGAAACGGAACTGATTCAGCCGGCGATAAAATGCAAGCAAGTGAGTGCGCAGTCGTTCGGGATTCATCTCTTGTCACAGCTGTCAGCAGGACACTATTCCACCGGGCTGTGGAAGCCGAGCCGAGTCTGGTGGAGGGAATAAGTGAAACGCTGCCGCGCTGCCGACTCCCAGCAACCAGACTTTGCGTTCGTGCCTAAATTGGTTTGGTTTGCAACAGAGTTGATCGCCTCACCAGCTGCCTTATGCCTGGAGGTCTGGCAAGAATGTTGCTGCACCTATCCATCCTAGATGGTCGCTCGTCACATGCGCCATGCATCGTTGCAATGCTCCACGGCGGCTGAGCATGCCTCGGCATTCGAGTCAGGGCTTCAATGTGCAACAAGCTTCCAACCTCTGAAATCTCATTCTCCCTCAGTCACTACAGCCAGCAACGCTGCCGAGTTCAATAGCCTTCTAAACGGGGACGACAACCCTGCATACTTCCATTTCGCCCGACCACCGAGCTGTGCAAAACATCAATTAACGAATGATTCAACGACTCCGCAGTTCGGATAGGTCGATACCCGGACGATCACGCAGCAAACATTCCGCTTCGGTGACTTGAAACTCTCCTGGAAACAGCATCAACTTTCCAGCGGATTCTTCAGCGCCGTCCAGCATCATGGCCTTCCATAATCTCCCTGTACTTGACACTGCCATACTGGTAATTTCGGCGAGCGCAGCAATCCTCTATGGTACACAGATCCGTGCAACGCCAAGTCACTCGCGCATGATCTCCAAGGCCGCCTCCACGGCGCTCCTCTCACTCTTTGCAGGCGTTCGTGGGGAATCATCTCTTTTTATGATAACCGCGCTTGCATTGGGCTCGGTAGGCGACGCTTTCCTCGCCTGGCCTGGTGAGAAGGCTTTCCTTCGCGGCCTCGGGAGCTTCCTGGTGGCTCACATCTTTTACATTATCCTATTTGCTCGTCTTGGAGGCGGCATCGAGCAAATCCTCTCTGACACGTGGCGACAGGCTCTCGCCACTGCCATACTAGCCCTGGCTCCCGTCATGGCCTTCGTGCTGGTGCCGAGGGTAGGCTCAGCACTGCGTTTGCCAATCGTCCTCTACTCCTCTATTATTCTGGTTATGGTTCTTACGGTCCTCACCGTACAAAATCACCAAGTTATCACGGGTGCTATTCTCTTTGCTCTGTCGGACTCTATACTCGCAACCGATGAGTTTGTGGTCCCGGCCGACTCGCACCATCGCGTGTGGATGCAGTATGCAGTGTGGAATTTGTACTACTCTGGTCAGCTTCTCATTGCCTCGGGGTTATAAAGGTTGTGTAGGATCAATAAGAGATAACCGGGGCTGTATAGCCTTCCTTTGACCGATCTAAATCTCAAACACAATAGGTCGCGGACGTCTTTAGATCAATGGGATTTTATGGAATGCTTTGTATCTTCGCGACGACTTTCAGGGAGAGCAGATTTCCGATACTCTCTGGAATCTCTTCCTCGGCGGTACGACGAACAGGGAACTCCGTCCATATGGAGATGTCAAGCTGGATGGCATTGACTCGGGTATGATGCATGACCTCGTAGCTCGTCTACGAAATGAGCAACACTGATAGACAACCGAGTCTGAAGATTTTACCGGCTATTTGGCGATGGTTAAGCGACTGTGCTCCAATATGCAATCTTTCCCCGATGCTTCACAGCCCCTTGACGTGTGCAGAGAACTTGACTCTGGATCCAATTTTACAACAATGGAGAGTGCAACATTGCGCAATCTGGATTTAAGCGGTCGGTCAAGAACTGGACTACGGGGCATCGGCAAGGCGAAGGTCTTCATCGGCACCTTGGCCAGCAGTGCAGATGGTGATCAAGGTTACGTCGATGCCAACACCTTGGTTGGAGCCATCCAGGGGGTCAAGAACATGAATCTCCCCAACTACAGCAGCGCAACGCTCTGGGAGGCACAACTTGCATTGAAGAATGGAAACTAAAAGATTGTATCTGCTGTAAAAGTCAAAGATCACAGCCATATTTTGGCAGTTCGTATCTAATATGTCATAATTGCACGGCTCGCACAACGTCATCAACACATGTGTCTCTCCAAAACTCTGTCACGGTCTCATGAGAAGATCTAAGTGTTCTTCAATCGATTCACTGATCCTCTGGGTTGAGATAGAATCGATCATTACCCATTACAGCACAAGGTAAGAAGAAGGGCCTCTCTTATTGCCACTCGTGAGGACTTTCCGCGTGACAACATCTTCTAGCCTAAACAAGAACTGGCGGTCACAGCGGGCAACTCAATCGTTCACAAAGATAGAGTCTTTAGTATAAAAAAGCGGAAATTAATGAACTGTCCCGTAGTTAGGCGGGCGTCTCAATCAGTCTTTTAAAAGATGGGTTCTACCGAGGGGCATGTTTCCTGTCCCCAACACAGTCCATTTCATCCTGTTCATCCAAGTTGGCTATTCATTGAACAAGATACGAGTCTGTGTAAGTTAAGTGAGGCTTTTAATGCAAACTGCTAGTATATCCCATAAATTAACTATTAAAAGCCATGCTGTCTCCGAGTTGAGCATTATATAGCGGTTTTTGTTGATGACTGAGGTTCTCATGACGCTTCGTCTTCGCACACGTTGCGGCGGCGGGGGCTTTGAGTTAGCAAAATGCAAAACAACTTTCTCACTCATAGTCCTGGCTATTAGGATATGACTATAGACTGAGAAATAGTGGACTAGGCTGCGCAGTACTCATTGCCTGATAGGAAAGGAGGGTCCCAAGCAATCTAGAGCAGGCGCTGGGGACAGTACATGCAATCTAGAGTGACTCGCGTGAGGGCCCGTGGGCGGCCTCTCCAACTCAGGGACCGGGTTATTGCTATTACGAATAACATAAATGCCAAGTGTTTGGCAGGTGAGTGACCACACCTTCGAGACGGTGGGATACATCGTTACGTACACGGTTCTGGGGTAAATTGACAACTGGCGCCAGACACGAAAGCCACACTGACAATGTAGCTGACAGGGCGTAGCAGCACTTGGTAATCATTAGTTGGGTCACACAAAAGAGAACGCATGCAAAAGATCCCGAGGGCGCGTACGTCCCAGTTTTACTCGTGGGAGATGCGCAGTATGACCAACCGGGGAAATCAACAAGACAAAGCCAAGAGATACAAAGGTTCCTGGGTGAGCCCAGCCTCTGTACCCCGGCTACATGCATGTGGTGAGGCTAAAACTAGAGGCTGGCGCTTATCCCTCTTGAGATGACGGAGGCTTGCCAAGGCGGGGCGTTTCTCTCAGGATGCCACCTCGTTTTCCGAGCAGACTCTCACTATCTCACTATCGCGCTCGCAAGTCTTCAAATACCTTGCCAGGTCCATGTAGATGCAATAGTCGCATCTGCTTGTTGTCGAGGGAGTGGGTGCTTTCAAGTTGAATGCAACGCGAAACCCATTTCTTGTCCACAGCTCAGAATGTGGAGTCTCCCTGGGCAGGGGATGGGGGAGTCATTTGGGGAGGACGATGAGCGCGCAAATGTGGTATAATGCGCCAGTCGCTACCAAACAAATACCTAGCACCCCGTACTTCGTGGAAGCGGTCGCCATCAGGTCAATGTCTCCGGGGACATTTGGCGGTTTGCGAATGAACAGGGAGATGAACAGCGACCTGATCCGGCGGCATAATACGTACGTACGTACGTAGCTCCTCGCCAAGGTTGCGCTTAGAACCGCTTCTCGTTTTCCGCATCCATCCAACTGACTGCTTGTTGAATGTATACCGGGCGGCGGAGGACTTCCGGGCTTTGAGGACAGCTGGGGTCACTGCCATCTGCTCCTGGTGCCCAACCTTGCTGCTTACGGATTGCCTACGAGTCTCTGGCTCGCTGCACAGCGGGTGCGGAGCGCACACCGCTTCCGCGGTGAAGGTGACTGGCAACAGGAACTCGCAGAATCCGTGCAGGGAGTAATTATCACAGCGAAAGCCCGTTTTGGAACGCTGTCATTCTTGGCGGCCAAATCTCCGCCCTTTCTACCAACGTTGGAGGGTTGCCAGTTCAGACACAGCACTACGGCCAGGCACGAGAGCCCGTCGATATGTACATGGAGCCATGCAACCACCTCGCCGATGTGTTTCTTGAACAGTGAGGACCTGCGAGAGAGCGGTATCGTTGCGGAGTTGGCCTCTGTCGCTGGCCCGGGGCCCCGGACGGTGTTCTGGCGAGTGGCAACAGCAGAGAGCCAGCCTCACCAGCGATGACGGGCATTAAGAGAAGCCCAGTCCACAACCAGACCGGTTGGCTGGGAGGCGGGGCAAAGCTTATCCGGAGGCAACAAAGCACGCACATTCGGATACCTAGGTACATATTGCTGCGGTTCAACAGAGTTAAGCTTATTCGCTGGCGTGCCCTAAGCGCCGAGTGGTGCCGGTCTGCAGTGCTATATCAGGAAGCTGGCTACTGTACTGCTGTATCGCCATGTTGACCTGGCATGCACCGCGCGTGGCCCAAGTGGCAGAGGCGAGGGCCACCCCTTGTAGATCGGTCACTGCTGTGGAAAACAAGCCGAGACCACCTCAGGCTAGCCTTGGGCATGGCTCTTTTGCACTTGAGCCAAGAGGCGGCTGCGGCGTAGCGGGTTCCGTGCATGGGATGGATGGACGGGTGGCCACGCCACAAACACCAACACCAACCACCTGAAAGACGACAGCGAGCACAAGCCGCTGGAGGCGGTCTGTGTCCGCCTTGTCGCGTTGCACAGCATCCGTGCAGGGCCGGTTCAGCGTTCTCTGTACATGGCCGGCAGAGCAAGGACCCTCCGCCGCATCGCAGCCGACTCGTACAGTGTACTCCGTACAACGCATTCACATTCTCACCAACCACGACATTCACTTTCTGGTTCGCCGCGGACTCGCGCGTCGCCCGCGTTCGTCGTTCGTCGTTCGTCGCCAATCACCGCCTCCTCTTCCCCATGATACCGGAGGACACCCCGCTGCAAGTGGCCCGTGGATGCCCTAGCACGAAAAAGTAAAGTTCCATCGTCGGCCTCTGCCACCCACCCTCTGGGCTGGCAGGGATACGGGCATCACTCATCAACCTTACCTTACCATATTTGTTGGTGATTTGTTTGACAACAAGCTTGTATCGTGAGTGCTACTGTACATCGGGGAGGTGCATGTACCCTGCACAGAAGGCCGGACAGGTCAGATGTCGGTTGGATGCTACCTATCTTGGGCTGGCTTGCTACGGACCGCGTCGTGGCAGGATCCGCGCTTATAACATCACTCGTCCCCCACGCATACACAGTTCTCTTGTTCCATACCCCGTTCGCTGCCAGTCGCCTCTGCCGCAGTTCGGCGTTGGCTTTGTGTTACCATCGCCTTCCACGGCACTTCACGAGCGCACTCGACTCAGCAGCACCAAGCAGCGCAACGACATCAGCCTCTGCTGGCCCAGCCAACTCTTGTAGCCATGGAAGCTGCGCCCACTGTTCCCGCGCGCGATGCGCAGCGTGCGCCTGTTGGCAACATCGAGAAACAACCCTCAGTATATGCCGACGTCCAGTCAGACGGCAAGTCTGAGTCGGACGTCGACGAGCCCATCACCGACCTCTTCGCCAGCTTTCCTGCCCTCAAGGGCGTCCCGCTTGAGAAGAACCCACTCACTGTCCGTGCCGTCCTTACTGGTATTGTCTTGGGGTCGCTAGTGAACGCTTCCAATGTCTACCTTGGTATGTTGCTACATGTACCACCACCAAGTCCCCGCCACGGCGCCATCTCACGATACTTTCGTGATCCCCCACTTACACGCCCTTCTGGTTGCTAATTTTTCGCCACAGGTCTCAAGACCGGCTTCACATTCACTGCTACTATGTTTGGGGCCATCTTTGGCAACGCGATCATCCTCCTCCTCACCAAGGCTTTTCCTGGTGTTCCGGGCATCGGCACCCCATTTGGCCCTCAGGAAAATTCAATCATTCAGGCAGCCGCAACCGGTGCAGGTGGCATGGCGGGCATGTTCGTCGCCGGCTTGCCTGCCATGTACAGGCTGAACCTTTTGTCCGAGGACCCAAAGGCTGATTTCCCCCGAATCCTCACCATTACCATCGTCTGCGCCCTTTTCGGCCTCTTCGTCGCGGTACCTCTCCGCAAGTTCTTCATCATCAACGTCGCCCGCGAGCTCAACATGGTTTTTCCAACGCCCACGGCTACGGCGATGGCTATCCGTTCTATGCATGCCGTCGGCTCTGGCGCTGCTGACGCCATGAAGAAGATCAAGGCCTTGGGATATTGCTTTGTCGGCGCCTTCCTTCATATCGTGGTTTCCCAGTATGCCGATGGCATCTTGCATAACTGGCACGTTTTCACGTGGTTTTTTTTGTGTGAGTTCAATGAGAATGAGAGAAACATCGCAGATACATGCAGTGTGCTAACGTGTGTGTGCAGGGAGTGGCCGTAGCAACTGGGCACTCAATATCGAGAACTGGGGTTGGTATATCCAGTTGACGCCGGCCTTTTTCGGCTCTGGAATTCTCGTTGGTCTCAATGCCGCTATTTCCTGGTGGGGTGGCACGCTTGTGGCCTGGGGCCTCATCGGACCTCTTCTCGTTCACTACGGCGAGTGTGTCGGGAAAGCGATCCAGACTGAAGAACCTGAAAAGTGGAAGGGGCTCATGAACTTCAACAGCCTAAGTGGTCTCAACAAGCCAGGATACGTCCCTAGCCCGCGATACTGGATGCTCTGGCCCGGTGTTCTGGTTCTGATCGTGTACAGCCTGGTGGAATTCGTCCTCCACTTCCGAATCATCTATGACGGAGCGAAACTCGCCTTCCGCGGCATGGCTGTCACGATCAACAACGGCCTGCAGGCCCGCGGCAAGTCGAGTCCGTTCTTCGAGAAACACGCCGCCAAGGCAGACGACGAAACCAGCCTGCTTCAGGACTTTGCTACCAAGGATCAGCAGGTGCCGACCTGGGTGTGGATCAGCGGTGCCGCTGCCGTAATGGTAGTGTCATGCCTTGTGTGCCACTTCCAGTTTAACATCAACGCCGGGCTCGCCATCCTTGCCTGCATTCTAGGTTTTGTATTTGCTTTTTTGTCCATTTATGGCGGTGCGGTCACGGACACGACACCCCTGACGGCCTCAGCCAAGGCATCTCAGCTGGTGTTTGGTGGCATTACCAAGGGCCACATGTCTGTGCCTGATGCTCAGAGAGTCAACCTCATTGCCGGCAACATTGCTTCTGGTTGCGCCGCTGTTGCCAACGAGTTGACGAGCGACTTCAGGGTCGGGTTCTTGCTCAGGACGCCCCCGCACCTGCAGTTCTACGCGCAAGCTATTGGAACCTTGGTCTCGATCTTCATTGCGCCAGGCGTCTTCGTGTTGTTCATGGCCGCCTACCCGTGTGTGTGGAATGAGAATGCATCATCAGACCACTGTCCTTTCAAGGCTCCCTCCGTCGTGGCCTGGAAGGCCGTTGCCGAAGCTGTGACTCTTCCGTCGATCCCGATTTCTCTTTCCTGCGCCATCTTCTCCATCGTCATGGGTGTCATTGCTGCTCTTCAGGCAGTTTTCAAGAACTTCTATCTTGTCGGCGAGCGCGAGAAATACCGCCAGTGGCTCCCCAACTGGATGGCCATCGGTGTAGCCTGGGTCCTCGGCGTTGATTCCGGCTACGGTCAGTCGTCCCTCTACTCACCCCCCTTTTCTCACAACGTGGCTGACTTGCGACTCCAGCGAACGCGATCCTCATCGGAAGCATTGTCGGCTGGTGGTGGCAGAAGCGCTCGACCAAGAGCTTCGAAATATACGGCTTCTCGATTGCTGCTGGCCTTATCGCAGGTGAAGGCTTTGCCGGTGTTGTGAATGCCGCGCTGACGCTGGGTGGGGTTGATGGCAACAAAATCGGCACCAAGATTGCGCTGCCTGGTGAAAGTTGGTAGGGGCGGAGGATGTTGTTGGATCTGAACCTCATTGTTTTGGTTATCACCGCCCAATAATGGTGAATCGACTTGATCAATTGACGAGCTTCTGCACTGCGCGAAGGCTCCGACTTTTTTACCTTGCAAAGAGCATAATGTACTGCAATGTAGCTAACCCGAAATCACGATGAGATAGGCAGAGGCTCGCTAACTACTAATAAAAGATCGTGAACTAATAAGGAAGAAATATTGCTAATTAATAAGAAAAGAATATGTTTATAAATAAGGAAAGAAGATCCTTAACTAATACAGTACATACTCGTCGACTAATGCAATAAGACATACCTTGGCTAAGTAGATGGCGAAACCTTCCCTTCTATTTATCGAGACATGCCGACTAGCTCGTTCACGGTCTAAACATTTATTAGTAGATAGTTAGTTTGCGAATGCAGGATGCCGATGTCATGCGGCTGTCCTTAGAGAGCTGTCACCGCATAGCTACGTCTAAGTCACGCGATCTAAATCCGTCCTTGCTAAAGCGCGAAGTACCTAAGGTACATGTTCGTCTCCATGGTAAAGCAACATTCCTCCTGCGTGTCGTACGCATCCTAATCGGCGAATCGCATTCCGTCGTCTCGATCTCACCTCTTCCACGACCACCATGCATGTGTCACTCGGCTCCTCGACCTTAGTTTAGCCTGACTTGCCGCTCAGGCGTTGTAACCAATATTCTCATTCACGCCATCCGATAAAGAGCTGACTTTACCACACCTCTTTGGTCTCGTTACTGCACCATCGTCGGCTGGCGACTCGATTGCGTAATAGCTTCTCCATGCAAGGAAGCTCGAACTGGGGAGCGGTTTGCAGCGCAGCTACCATCGTCCATACAGGTGCGAGGCGGTTCCGGGCAGATCCCATTGTGGTGTAGGGGCATCACTCGATTCCACAAGCTCCTGAGCCTCCTCCTCCTCGATGCACCCAGGCGAAGGATATACGGTCTCGATGATTGGCCTTTCGTGATCAGTGTAGTCCGTCCGTAGTTTGATGTAATAGAGCCTTCGACGAGTAAGCTTTGTGGCATTCTGGACCTCCAGGACCTGTCGGTTGCATTATAACAGGCGAATAGCGTCTCCTCGACGCATCATGTGCCAAGCCAGTGTTTGTGTTGGTCGCTTCATGTCTCGTCCTGATTGCCCGATTACTCTCTTCGCGGAGCCCTCTGTGCCATTCGTATCGCTGCTTGTCCTGCGGGATGATGACACGAGTGACGTGACCCTGGTGAGCGATTCGTCCAGCCCGTTTGTCTCGTCTAGATGGTTCACCACCTGCCTCTTTGCAGTGGCAGAGACTGCTCCGCAACACGGCCGCAACCCTCGTAATGATGCTGCCCGGGAGGAGCAAGACGGATGCGTTTTTGGATCGGCGGTTTGCTGTTTTGGCTGGAAGGTCTTCTCGTTAACAGAGGTCGCCACTTGGTGCTGGGCACATACCATCAATCTCCCGACGCGTCTCTCGGGTACAGTGATTCAGTACGACCTTTGTGAAGTCGATGTTCTTCCTCACTCGTCTTGCCATGATGGTAAACGTACCCGGTCGTTGCTCATCGCGCCCCAACAGCAATTACGCGGCGTGACCAAGGAGCGGGGTTCTGCAGCCCCACCTCTCACGCCGCAGAGATGCTGACCGCTCTAAACATGGGCGGTTCTCAATAAATCGGAACACCTGTCCTGCTCCCCCAATGTTTACTGTTTACTTGTTGACCAGTGCTGCTGAAAGTAGGCGATTTGGCTGATCTTGGGAGTTACGACATGGACAACATGGCGTATTACAACGCCACCGAGTGCGGTGATGGCGTCTTTGGGCCTGGAGTTTGGGGGAAGGGGTGTCGAGGCGGCTTCGACTTTACACGTGCGCTCGTGTTTTCTTGTCATCGTGTTCTATGCTGACTCTTCGACAGTGGCCTTTGAAGAAAGCATCCTCACGATACTTCCGGCGGCTGTGTTCTTGCTGCTCTCGGCACCGCGCTCCGCGCATCTGCTCCGGACCAAGGACAAGGCGAGAAAGGAGGCCACCTACACGCCGAAACTCGTAAGTCGTCTCTTGGAATAACATGGATTGCGGCCAGAAACTTAACAATGTTAGTTAACGGCCGTTGTGTATGCGGCATTGCAAATCGCTGTGCTCGCTCTGGTCGCGTCCTCCAAGCACCTCAACTCCAAGTTCTCGATCGCTTCTGCCGTCCTCAGCCTCCTCGCATCCAGCAGTATCGTGCTTCTCGCGCACGCCGAGCACGTCAAGTCCATACGACCATCTTTCTTAATCACAGCATACCTCTTCGCATCGCTTCTCTTCGACGCCGCCAGATTGCGCACGGAATGGCTCCTCGCAGCAGGATCCAACGCCGCCTATGCCTCCGTCCTGTCGACTTCTGTGGCAGTCAAGCTATCTCTTCTCGTGCTCGAGACTGTCGAGAAGCGCAGCATCTTGATTGACACCAGTAGCGAGCCGTCCGAGGAGAGCACTAGTGGACCCTTCAGTCGGGGGTTGTTTGTATGGCTGAATCCGCTGCTCATCACCGGCTGGGCAACTGCCCTTACCAACAAGGACCTACCTGCGATCCACGAGAGGTTGTCGTCTAAGAAGCTAGAAGCCAGCTTCGTCGACAAGTGGGACAGGGCAACTTCAAGGACCAAGAAGCCGATGCTCTTCCTGACCACCGTCAATTTGTTGAAGTGGGATCTTCTCAGCATTGTGCTGCCTCGAGTTGCCATGATTGGGCTGAGCATCTCGCAGCCGTACCTAGTCTCCGATGCGCTTCGGTTTCTGTCTATGGCGAGCAGTGACGCTACAACCAACTTGGGTTATGGCTTGATTGGCGCTTTTGCCTGTGTCTTTATCGGATCTGCTGTAAGTCTCTCACTTTGGTGTAGTTGAATTCATCTAACAAAGAGAGATACTCACGGCGTGGCATGAACACCTCACGTTTCGTGCTGGAGCCATGATTCGCGGAGGCCTCATCTCCCTCATATACCGAAAACTAGTCAAACTTCCTACCAAACAGCTCGGCGAATCTTCCGCTGTATCTCTCATGGGAAACGACGTCGAGATGTTGACAGAAAGGATCAACATGCTCCTTGTTGAGTCGTGGGCTAACACAGTCACCGTCGCCATTTCCATGTGGATGTTGACGGAGCAGCTGGGAGCCGTGTCTGCAGCCCCAATTATCACCAGCCTGAGTAAGTATGCCGGCATGAGTTATCTGTATACACATTGCTAACCAGAGTAGTTTCACTTGCACTCAACGCGGCGCTGGGCAGTCTCATGGTTCCCCGACAGATGACCTACCAAAACGCAACGCAGGATCGGATTAACTTCACCTCGGAAGTTCTGGGATCCATGAAGGCAGTCAAGATGCTCGGCTACACTGAGAATTTTACTAAGCTGATTGAGAAGAAGCGTGATAACGACATCAACTCAGGGAAGCAATTTCGAGTTCTGACCGTCTGGGCCAATGTCATCTGTATGTGCCGAATGTCAACTTCTCAAGCGTCGGACTGAGCTAACGATATGGAATAGCAAACGGAAACATCTGCATTACGCAAACGGTAACTTTCGGTGCATATGCGATTGCTGCAAAGCTGTCTGGAACCCAGTCTTTCTCGGCGGCCCAGGCCATCAAGGCCGTCTCGATTCTCAACGTAATGATGGCTCCCCTCAGCCAACTTCTCAGCAGTATCCCACTTTCGTTTTCCGCCTTTGGCTGCTTTAAGAGAATCGAAAACTTTCTGCTCTTAGATGAGAGAATCGACAGCCGCGACATTCAATCTGGACCAAGAAATACAATCCTCGAGAGGTCATCGGGTGCATCTTCGACAGAGAGCATCAAATTGCAGACCCTTGCGCCCAGGTCAAATAATACTTCGTCTGTGGCAATCGTCGACGGCGACTTCAACTGGGGCGAGAAGCCGATCCTTCGCAATATCAACACGTACCTGCCTCGGAGCCAGACTGGATCACTCACCATGATCATTGGACCGATTGGTTCTGGCAAGTCGACCTTTCTCAAGGCCATACTCGGAGAGACGACTTCATCCAACGGTGTTATATCTATAAACTCATCGACGGTGGCTTTCTGCGACCAGACGCCATGGATCATGAACGCTACCATTCGCCACAACATCATCGCCGAGACGGAGGGGTTCAACGAATCCTGGTTCAACGCGGTTGTTGAAGCCTGTGACTTGTCTATCGATCTAGAGGCGCTCCCTTCCGGCTCATCCACCGTTGTTGGTGACAAGGGGCTGAAGCTTAGTGGTGGTCAAAAGCAAAGAATTGTAAGCCCAGGTCACTGCTTCATCTTGCCAAGTGCATTGCTGACGACAGTGAAGGCTATGGCCCGCGCTATATACTCCCGGAAACCGGTTGCCATCTTTGATGACGTATTCAGCGGACTTGACAAGGTCACTGAGAGGACAGTGTTTAGTCGTGTCTTTAGCGAAAACGGCATCCTTCGTCGCAGCGGCACCACCATAGTCCTCACTACACATGCGGGTGAGTCCCTACCCCCTTTGACATTCATGCAACTGACTCACGTCTCAATTAGTACACCACCTTCCTGATTCTGACTTTGTGATTGCACTCGGCAAAGACGGATCTATTGTTGAGCAAGGCACTTTCAGCACACTGCGCACCACAGGCGGATATGTCCAAGCCCTCGACATTTCCCTCCCACACTCTGACGTCCAGACCGAAGAGCACACATCCAAAGCCCGAGAGCAAGATTACACTCGAGAGAAGCAGGTGGAACCTGAAAACATCGAGCAACAGCGAGGCCGGTCAAGCGACAGGACAACTTTCAAGTACTACCTGGCTTCCATGACGTGGCTCAACATCGCCCAAGAAGCGCTGTACATTATCCTCCACAGCTTCTTCTACATTTTCCGATGTAAGTCCTGGAACCCTTTAACCTTCTACAGTAGGACTCACAAACCCTTAAGTTGTTTGGCTCACCTGGTGGGGAGAGGGCAAAGGGCGTTCCAGCACAGACATTGGATACTGGCTGGGCCTGTATGCTGCCTTTTCCGTGATAGACATTGCCGGTGTTTCTTTGGGTATCATGTGAGAGACGTTGATATCAGCCTCATGCGGCATGAATTTCTGATGAGAAGTATAGGCAAGCTTTGATCATTATGGGTCCGACCAGCGGGAAGACGCTCCACACTAGAGTGTTGAACGCGGTGATGAGGTGAGTCGCTTCTGTTTTGGAATTGTAGGTTCAAATTGACCATACATAGCGCCCCTCTGTCCTTTCTGTTAAAGAACGAAACTGGCTCTCTCGTCAACCGGTACGTTTTTCTGAATAGATCTCCCGAGCGACTTATAGCTAACCCCCTACAGCTTCAGCCAAGACATGCGGCTGGTCGATATTGTGTTGCCCATGTCCCTCTCTGTATTTCTTTTCGGTAAGATGTCCAATATTACATGTTGGATTCTTTGCGGCTAACGCAATGACAGAGGCTGCGGCTTGTTTCGGTGTTGCTGGCCTTGCCGTTAGTGCTGTGAGCTGGTTCGCCATCTCCATCCCCTTTGTCATTGCAGCTTTGGCTGTGATCCAGCGCTTCTACATACGAACTTCGAAGCAACTCCGGCTCTTGGAGTGAGTGTCGTGGCTTCGTAATCATTTGACAAATCTAACCATTTGGCAGGATTGAACACAAGGCACCGCTCTACTCGCATTTCCTAGAGTCCATCAATGGCCTTGCCACTATCCGCGCCTTTGGCTGGATCCAACCATACACGGAAAAGAGCATGAAGCTGCTTGACAATGCACAGAAGCCCTCATACTTGTTGTACTGCATCCAGCGATGGCTGACGCTAGTCCTTGACCTTGTCCTGGCTGGCATGACCATTCTCCTCGTTACCTTGGCGGTTATTCTTCGAGAAAAGATTGACCCGTCATTACTGGGCATCGCGCTCGTTAACATGATGGGTCTGGGAACCAATCTAAAGGGCATCGTGCTGCATTGGTCGACCCTCGAAACCTCGCTCGGCGCCGTGACGCGGATAAAGAACTTTCGGAAAACACCCCATCTGAGAATCTTCCTAAAGAAAACAGGGTTCTAGATGCGAGTTGGCCAGCATGTGGCGCCCTGGAGGTACAAAATGTGTCGGTGCAATACGAGTGAGTCATGTCTCTGGCTTGAACGGGATCTCACTAACATGGTGTAGCTCCAAGGACGAGCCCATCTTGCGAAACGTGACATTTAGCATAAGGCATGGCGAGAAGATTGGCCTTTGCGGTCGCAGCGGTAGCGGCAAGAGCTCAATGATACAGGCACTCTTGCGCCTGGCTAACGTTGTCGAGGGCCGGATCTTCTTGGATGGCGAAGACATTACCAGGGTGCCGCGCTCGCTACTCCGACAGAAGCTCAGTTGCCTGACGCAAGATCCGTTCCTATTCACAAACACCATCAGGTTCAATATGGACCCGCTGGGTGAACACTTGGACGAGGAAGTCAATGCCGCCCTGGAGCGAGTTGGTCTATGGTCGACTATTCGAGCCAAGCTGGGGGAGGACAAGCAGCCACTTGACGAGGAGATGGATGAGACCTTCTTCTCTCATGGGCAGCGACAGCTCCTTTGCCTCGCTAGGGCTTTGCTGAAGCAGACTTTTGTTCTCATTCTCGACGAGCCCACAAGCAGGTCAGTCACGGTATCCTTTGTCCTTTGCACGAGCGATGCTGACTCAGGTACAGTGTCGATAGTCAGACGGACGCCAAGATTCAGGAGGTGATTCGCACCGAGTTCAAGGGCCGTACTATCATCATGATTGCGCATCGTCTTGATACCTTGCTAGACTTTGATAAGGTTGCCGTGTTGGACAAGGGCTCATTGGTGGAATTTGAGTCGCCGGGTGCTTTACTTAAGAATCAGCAGAGCCACTTTGCTCGGCTGTATCGGGCGGACAAGTCCAAGAGACAGGGGGGAGAATAGTTTTAGAATAATTATATGGCTTGGCTGCTGATATTACCCGTAATTGTCTGGTGTATGTATTCTAGGACCTTGAGCAATCAAGGCGTTAAATACAGCATAAAATAGCGGCTTTACTATTAATGCCGCAGGGTAAGTTTACTCAATCGCATCCAGGAGATGAAGGCAGCAGGAGAGTCTGCTTTCGCCTAGCTCCCTATGATTTGGCTCCGTGGATTTGAACGCGGAGATGGACATGAGCATGGCCGGCATCATAAGGGCACCGTTGTTCGGGGGACAAATGTGATGGTGCCATCGTCTTGATCTGGCCTTGGTGATTTCGTCGGCTGCTGCCTCGGGCATCCCTCTCTAACGACCTGAGATATTGCGAGAATCGCAGTATTTTTGCAGAGCCGTAAGTGGCGGCTGCACAGTGAGAGCAGTAGACTTGAACTAGTGTCATCCTGAACATGTAGGATGTCTCTCAGACACATTGATAGGACAGGTGTGCGGTCCCGATTAGGCCTACGGAGTACGTAGTAGCGCGCGCCGCCCCATAAGAGCGTTTCCCCGCACCTGCCCTCTCCTCTCTGTCCTTCCTTCCATCAACAACCCGCTCGAACATTCCGGTAAGTCTCGCCTCCTTCCATTCGATTTCGCCTCGGATCTAACTCCCGGCAGTTGTGAAATTGACTGATGGCTGTGATGAATAAAGCTGTGTGGATTGATGGACGAGGCCGAGAACCCCGTGTAGGGCCGGCGGAAACTCCAGAGCCAGGAGAAAACGAGATTCTGTTGCAGGTGTGTGCAGAAAACCTTGTCCTTGAATATTTTCTTCTGAATGTTTCTAGTAATACGTCTCTTAGACAAAGGCCGTTGCTGTTCAGCCAGGCGAATGGAAGATCAAAGACGGAATTATTCCAATCCCATTGGAGTATCCCGCTATCATTGGGCGTCAGTCGGTCAGAAGTTTTACATTGCCCACCCGACTAATACATGTTTTAGTCTCATTCTCCGGCATCGTAGAGAAGGTTGGCCCGGGAGTCGAGCGATTCAAGCAGGGAGACCATGTCTTGACGAACAGCGCTGGCGTTATTCGTAACGATCATCGCTTTGGTGCCTACCAGAGGTTCTCACTCGTGCCCCAAGAATCGACAGCAAAGGTAAAGAGTGATAAGCCTTGGGTCTTCGTGTAGTACACGCTGTCGCTAAATCTTTTCCTATCGCTAGATCGCCAATACCCCATTTGAAGAAGCCGCATCCTTAGCTACAGCCTACGCCCCTGCCAGCGCCCTATTCCTGCACCTCGGCCTTGAGCGGCCCCAAATTCCGACTGCAGGTAAAAGGCAAGGCGTAGTACTCATCTGGGGTGCGTCGTCATCATTTGGCGCTATTGCGGCACAGCTAGCTAGCCATGCAGGCTATGCTGTCGTTGGAGTGGCACATGGCCGCAACGCTGACATGGTCAAGTCGTTGGGCGTGACACATTTTATTGATCGGACATCTGATCGCGCAGTTTCCGACTTGATTGATCTTGGTCCATTCAAGGCTGTTCTTGCTGCGGCGGACTCGGCTGAAGATCAAGTAAAAATAGGCGAGGTGCTGGCTGCTCATGGCGGAGGAGAGTTTTTATCCACGATGGGTGTACGGAGCGGCGTCAAGTTGCCGGACGGAGTAACTGGACATTTCCACCAGTTTGTCGACGACTACCTCGACCCCGACAACAAACAATTTACCCAATGGTTTTGGTGGGACTATCTGGAGAAAGCGTTGGCCAACAATCAACTGAAATCAGTTCCTCTCGAGCTGAAAGGCGGTCTGTCCCAGGTCAGTGCTGCCTGGGATACTCTTCGGGACAATAAAGTGAGTGGAAAGCGACTCATTATACAGCCTGAGCTAGATTAGGGGGAGGAATGTCGGTCGCCTTTGCTATATTAGGTTGAGGCTTCAGCCGTGGTTAAGATCAGTCATGATCTAGTTCCGGAGCTTCGTACAGCTGAACTGTGTGCACAGGGTTGTTACATCATTCAACAACCATACCGAAATGAAGAACTTTAACTAGATCATCACAATTCCCACAGCACTCTCTGCGCCGGTGTGAGCTTATCGGCTAATGTGACGCAAACGTTTTGTGGCCTTCGTCACGTGTTCTTAGTTAGATGGGCAAGAGCAACATGTTGAGCCTGCCTCTACTTGCAGGCGTCCTCAGGCCACTCGTGCGTTGGTACTGAACGACATGACTTGCACAGACTCCGACGGGAATGCTGGCAATTGCATCCATCTGTTGGCCATGATGGCGCGTCGCGGGCCAAACATGGTCCAGCGCTTAAGCAAAGCTGAGAGTGAGTGCTTTACTAGCTAGTGCTACTATCGGCAGGTATAGCCGCCGTCAACAACAATGTCTGTACCCGTAGTGTACGAGCTGGCATCGCTAACAAGGTAGACGTAGGCTCCCTTGAGCTCCGTTGCAAGTCCGTTCCGACCAAGTGGGATCATGCTCCTCCAGAGCTCCTGGGTCTTGGGGTCGATAAAGTCGGACAGACCCGTGTCGATGTAGCCAGGCGAGATGCTGTTGACGCGGGCAAAGTCGCGCCACTCGTTGGCCAGCGAGCGGGCCATGTGGATGCAGCCGGCCTTGGCCACGTTGTACGACGTCTGCTCCTGGGGGAAGTTGGCGATGTGGCCCGACATTGAGGCCGTGATGACAAGGGAGCCGTGGCCCTGCTTCTTGAAGAGGGCGCCGACGGCCTTGGCGCAGTATGCGGTGCCGTTGAGGTCGATCTGGATCACCTTGTCCCAGTCCGCTGAGGATCCGTCAACGACGCCGGCGTCGGCAGTGGCACCAGCACTGGGGGCACAGCAGTTAGCACGAGCTTCGCCGAGTAAGACGTCGACACTTACTTGGCGATGAAGGCATCAATCTTGCCAAAGTCCTCGACGACCTCGTTGACGAAGCGCTCCACGTCCTTGTAGTCGCTGATGTTGGCCTTGTAGGGCTTGACTTTGACGCCGTATTCCCTGGCGAGCTCCTCGGCGTTCTTTTCGGCACCCTGTTTGCGCGAGGAGTAGGTGATGGCAAGGTCGGCGCCCATCTCGGCGCAGCCGCGGGCAGCCTCGATGCCCATGCCCTTGGGGCCGGAAGCGCCGGTAACGACGACGACCTTGCCCTTGAGGCTGAAGAGGTCGGTGAGACGGGTGGCCTTGGGGGGTTGCTGAGGCATCGTGTCGGGGTTGATGGGTGCTTGGTGAAGATGCAGGTAGGCAGTGGATGGATGGATTGGATGGGATGGAGATGATGTTTGGAAGAGTTTGGAGGACGAGGGGAAGAATCCTATGACGGAGGGAATGAGGGGAAGGATAAGGTTGAGAGACGTGACGGGATGAGAGTGAATAAGGTGGCGCCAGCAAGCTGCCCAAAGAGCCGGTGTGGAAGCAGGCGGAGGACCTGGATAGGTAGCCCCACCGATGTCGTCACTACGTCATGCATGATACGGGATGTCATGGCTGATATTGATGCCCGAGTCTTGCGGGAGACCATGGCTTCTTGCTACATTACCTTGTTTGTCATGTTGACATGGCTCGGTGTAAGCAATTGGTGACTGTGAGCGTGAGCCTTGTTAAGCTCACGGTCAGCTGCCGTACATGAGGATTGGCTGCTTGATTGGATGGTTCCCCGTGTTGCACAAGAGAGCCGCCGTTGTGCTGGTGTGAGCGCTCGTGCAGCCGGGAGCGGCGAGACGGCACGAGGGGCGAAGAGGGG
>PKSG01000430.1:25023-45712 GCA_002916505.1 Tolypocladium paradoxum | reverse complement strand
ACGCGCCGCCCGGCCCCGCGCGGCTGCACGAGCCCGACGAAGCCGGCCGTCTTGCGCTCGAGGCTCGACGCCACCTGCGACGGCGAGAGGCCCTGCGCGAGGGCGCGCGAGTGCGTGAATGTGAAGCGCAGGTCCGGGCCCAGCACCTGCACCTCGAGCGTCGCGGCGACGGGGTCGACGACATGGTGGAAGTAGAAAAAGGGTGCCGGCGCCTGGAATCGTGTGTCGAATACGGGCAGCTGCTGCGCCTCTGCTGGACGGGGCGGAGGGCGCCGACACGTCGATGCCGAGTTGGGGGGATCCGAGCCCGACGGGGGAGCCATGGTGTCTGTCGCGCTGCACTGGTCGTGTTAGCCATCGCCCGTCGACGCCCTCGCCCGCGGCCAGACTCACCAGAAACGCCTCCAACGCACGCACACCGCGGCAAGGGTACAGTCGTATCACGCGCAACGAAAGAGAAAGTCCCCCGGCCGCAGGGCACGACCAAGTCGCCGACCGCACCCGCGCTTCTCGCAGCCGACGCCGCGTATACTCGCACCACGCCGCCTCACCGAGCAGCGTGCGCGCGGCAGGCCGACCCGAGGAGGATGGGTCGAAAACAAACAAGGCGCCGAAACCAGAATAGCGTATCGAAGAGAAGTATTGGACAAGTTGAAAGTCGTCGGGTGGTCTGCGAACGGCTTGTCAAGATGGATTTGGCCAGCCGTGAGGTCAACAGCGTCGCAGCAACTCGACTGCCAGCTGCGCGTCTGAGGTTTTTGTGTTGCACGAATAAAGGGAGAGGCTGAGTGCGCAGGATGTAGGCGATGAGAGAGGTTGACTGACAGGTGACGCTGACAGGTGACGCTGACAGGTGCAAGGGCTGTCAGGTGTTGCAGACGAGGCCTTGGAAGGGCAGAGAGCTTCTCAGAACAAGGCAAGCTGTGTTTGGAGCAAAAGGACCTTGACAAGGCGAGAGCTGGTTGAGCCAAGCCCATCCATGGTGGTCCATGGTGAGGTCAATGAGCACAACAAACATCAACTCAACTCCTCAGACATCGGAGTGCAAGTCGACTTGCAACAGGACTGGGCATGGCATCAGACGGGCAACTTCAAGTCAACTCGCAAGGATATGACACAACGTTACGAATTGCACATCCATAAAGTCATCACAGAATCGGATACTTGGACGTCGAGTGAACCGAATGACCCAAACGGAGATATCTCATTCATACATCTCGAAAACCCAAGACCGTACGCCCATTTCCATGCCGTCCCACCAGAGGTTGCTTTTTGAAACGCTGCGCCTACTCGTCCTCCTCGTCCTCCTCCTCGGCCTCGGCCGTGGTCTGGGCGATGCGGTCCAAATCACGCTGGCCGGCCTGGGTGATGCGGCGGCCGCCCTTCTCCTCGTCCTGCTCCAGGACGCCAATCTTCTCCAGGGCCTGCATGACCTTGCGGTCGACGGAGCCCGAGGCGTCGACGTGGTGCGACGGGCGGCTGCCGCGGTTCTTGGCGGAGCCGTGGACCTTGCGGAGACGGCCGACGCCGACCGTCTTGCGGAGGTAGACGTGGCGGGCGACCGAGGCGGCACGGACGTAGAACCAGTCAATGTCCTGGGGAGGCAGCTCCTTGGCGGGGCCCGTCTTGACCGTGTCGACCCAACCTGCGCTTGTCAGCAACCCACGGTTCGATTGTTGTCGTTGCAAAGAAACTCACCAGGGATGGGCAGCTTGCCCTGACGCTTCAAGAACGCAGCATACGCCGTGATGAACTTTTGCGCCTGGCACACAAACCCATTAGCATATTCCGTCTTCAGAAGTCTTTCGACTCCCTCGCGCCTGCTCCTCAATCCCAATTGTCGTGCCCGTGTGCAGCCAATGCAGCGGCCGCCGCAGCGGCTCTCTCGGTCAGACAAGATGGGCCACCGCGGGCGCGCGCGCCGACATTTCGCAGCAGCTGAAGCGTCTTTTCATGGGGTAGATTCGCCAAGTCGTCGAGGGGTGATCGTCGAGGAGAGTTTTCCCGGTAGCGGCGGGGTGCGCCCGGCCGCCTCGTGATGTTCACTCAGGGAGGACCTACATCGACGTCGCGAACAGTGATTCCGCCGGCCATTTTTGCGGTGTTGGGGGTTGGAGAGAATGGTGCGTTGGTGAGGGTTGTCGGAGCGTGAGGTTCCCAGCAAGTCGTGATGTGAAGTTGGATGCACCTACGGACTACTCCGTAGTGGTGAACTTTTTCCAGGCTAGGGTTTGTGCCCTAGAGGTTCGCGTGTGGATGACTAAGTACAGTGTCAAGTCACCGTGCATTTGAGTGCGGACACGGGCGCACTGTACGCTTCCGATGTGGGGCTCCAAACCTCCCGAGCGCAATCCACTTGAGAAACGATTCATATCAATCTCACTTCCGGCGGCACTTATGCACATGGCGGTGAACGTTAAAGAGAAGACACCTCTCCCAACGTCGCAAGCAAACGTCACCAGACAGAATCGCAGATGTGCGTGGCGAGGAACCCCGCAACAATACAATTAACGGTACGCATGCGCTGTGCGCTTCTAGGTCGAGGCTTAACACACAAGTTCAGACTCCGGAGCCTAGTTTCCAAGTGGCCCATCCATCGTCATCCAGATCGTTTCCCAATCATCCGTCAATAGCAAGCTTTACGCCTTATGCCCACTTGGCCAACAGGGCCATGACTGTTACGCCAAATGACACACATCCAAAGGCAAACAGCTGAATCTTCAACGGCGCTTTCCGCATGTGAGGGTTGAACATGAACTCGTGGGCCAGCAGCTCGACCAGACCGGTGTACATGAGGATACCAGCGCTGATGGAGTCGAAGATACCGTTGACGAGCTTCTGCGTAGCGGCGTTGGTGGGCTTGGCACCAATACCGGCGGCGATGCCAACGGGCGTCGACAGGGCGAATCCCAAGGCGAGGACATACGGTACCCATGCCTTGCCCTTGGGCCACGGCGCGACGGCAAGTCGAGCCCCCAGGCCGAGACCCTCAAACATCTGGTGGAAGACGAGGACGATGAGGAGGATGACGAGCTCGTCCAGCCCCGTGGTGCCCAGGGTCAGCCCGATGAAGATGCTGTGGAACACGACACCGAACTCGAGAATGAAGATGGCCGTCAGCTGGCCCCCAATGCCGTGGTGGCTGTCGCCCTCCTTGTGCTCACGGCGATGCGCCAGGTGGTCCTCTCCGCCGGGCGGGTAGCTCACGTCGTCTGGGGGCCCCGGAATCGACGAGCCCCGTCCGCTCTCGATGTCATCGGTATGGGGGCAAGGCTGCGATTGCGCCCCAATCTTCTTATCCTTGGGTTGCTTCTTAAGCGCCAGGACCTCGTTTGTCGGGTCCGTGTCAGCGTCGGAGCCAGCGCCGTGGCTGTGGGCGTCGTCATCGTCGGCCCTCGAAGCCATCAACTCGACGAAGAACATGACCATGATGGTCATGAGTGCAATGCACAGCGCCCAGGGGTACTCGCCCATGCTCGGCCAGTTCTGCGCCACGCAGGGGTCGCCGAGCTGGTTAACTGCCGGGTCCAGGAGGTGCATCCAGGCCGTTGCGATGATGACGCCGGTACCGACGTACTTGCAGACGAAAAAGGTGAACTTGGGGACGTGCATCTTGGTCTGCCGCGAGAGCAAGACGGGCGTCAGGGCGCCGACGAGCGACGCCACCAGGATGATGAAGATGGCGCCGATGCGGAGGCCGAGTCTCTCGAGCTCGACGGGCTGGCCATCGCAGTTGTTTGCTTCGTCGGCCATGATGGCGTCTTCTGCCAGTGGCAAGCGAGAAGAGTGATGGAGTCGGCTGGGCGGGTTAGAAACCAGGAGCATCAAAGCTAGCCAAGGCGACGTGTCGATTCAACCAAGAGGAGACGTGCTGCGGTGGCGACAACTTGCAGCTCGCTCGATAAACGATGCAGGCAAAAACGGCCGGACCAACGAGTTCGGAGGTGTGGAGTTTTCTGACACCCGGACGCAGCGAAAGTGAACCTGGGGGCAATGCAATGGAACACCCTGATGGACAGGTGACAGGGGAGCGTCTGGCTGCAGCCGAATGGAACTCGAGGCGGCCCCTAGGCGATATTGAGGGAGAACTCCGATGCGAGATGCCGGGGACGCAAGGAACTGTCTGCCAAGGGCCGTCAATTCGCTGGTTGGTGCTGACGAGGCTGATATGCTGCAGGCGCACCGCTGATGGCACGGAGCTGATGAGCAGCTGGACTCGACGAGATCAGATGATTTTCAAGACCCGACAAGCGAGCTGAGCCGCCTCAAGGGCGAGGAACCGTCCCTTGCCAACGGGCGTGCAGGACAACGGCTGCCGCGCTTGTTGGCGACGGTCGAGGCCGGTGTCTGTGTAGCACGGCGAGGGACGTCGTTCGGCCGCTATTCTCACGGAGTCCAGATCCAGGGTCCCTAATGTCTTACGAGTACAAACCGGACAGGTCCACGCCGGCGTCGCTTCCGAATATATTGATTGGGGGAAAGCCTGTGAGATAGATTGACTGCTGAGCCGCAGGGGAGCATGGCCTGGGAGGGTGGTATCTATCCAGGAGCGAGCGCGGACCGTTTTATGGGAGGAGCAGGGCAGTCCTCTCTGTGCGGCCTGCCGTTGCTGGCCGGATGTGCCTATAGAGTAATTAGTGGCCCCGCAAAGGTCCAGGTGTGCGGCGAGAACCTTGATGGACAGACCTGCGAGAGGGCACATGCCGCTCTGGACCGCCGGCTCTGGTCTAGGGACAGTACCTGGGTCTGGCAGCCGTGTAATACGAGTAGTCTGGAGTGTTTTTTGGATTGTGTCTACTCCCTACTCGTTCGAGTATCTTGTCGTCGGCTGCTGTGCAACGTTGCAGCCTGTTGGACAGCATGTGCCGCACGACATGACGCGACTGCAGCCTCGATCCTAGAGGAATATACATTCAAACCCCTCGACGCCCATGTTTCTTCCAAAAATACAGCAAACAATTGCTCCTAACGCTGTCTCGCCCTCGGACACTGCTGCCCATCATCGGGCCCCTGATTGGCCGCAGTCCCGGCCCCACGGCCGGAAGGAGCAAAAGCTGTCCATCAAGGTTCGCAGCCTCTCGCTGCGGCTCGCGACCTTGCTCCTCATGCTTGACCTGCCTGTGTCCAACAGCACGGCGCGATTCGAATGGCGAACAAGATCGCCCAGCCGGCAGATCGATGCGCACGGGGCCAGGGCACGCATCGGCTGGTTCTCGGGACGGACGCACGGGCCCTGCGTATCAATCCGGGATGCTATGCGGTTGCCAGTTGGGACCCGGGATTTTGTACACGCAGAGCTGCAACGGCTGAGAGGGACGTGCATCTGTTCCGGTACAACTGCCGCCCCCAACGCCGCTCCACTGACCGCCGCGCGCGGATCCAAGCACACACTGGGCCGCTCCCTCGTGGCCGCATCGCCGGGGGGGCCGCATCAGGCGCCCCAGGCGCCGCGCACAAAAGACGCTCTGCCGCTAGGGGGCTGATGGCCGCCAGCAGCGCGGGCAAAATTCATGACGAGAACTGTATCTCCAGCCCGAGGGTCCGGAACGGCTTGTCGAGCTTCCGCAGGTCGATGCCGCTGCCGAGGCTGAAGAGCAGCGACTTGACCCGTCCCTCCCAGAGCACCCCGATCCTGAGCTTCTGGTCCAGCCGCGCCTTGAGCACCCCCGCGTACTCTTCCCCGTCCGGCTCCGCGCGTCGTTTGGGCTCTGCCGGGTCCGTCTCCGGCCCTGGTACGGCCGGCCCGTCCAGCCGCCACTCCAGCTTGGCCCGGAAGCTGCGCTCGCCGGGCCGCCGCGCGTCGTCGTCGAGCAGCGGCCGGCGGAACGGCTTCCTCCACAGCTCCATACCGACGGCCCACGCGCTCTCGTAGCTGAACACGTTGAACTCCATGCGCGTGGCCAGGCTGCAGTGCTTGCCGGCGACGACGGCGTAGCTCGCGGCGATGTTGCCCATCAGGGGGTTGAGCGTCAGCGTGGCCGACAGCGGCGTGCCCTTGTGCGTGGGCAGCGTCGCGAACCGCGTCCCCAGGCTGATGCCGCCCGACTTGTTCAGCGTGCCGTAGTATATCTCCCCGCCCGTGCTGAAGCGGCCGTGGATGCGCTCCCGCTCGCCGTTGCCAGTGCTGCCGCTCTCCGCCCCGGCGGCCGAGGACTGGTCCGCATCCCCCCCAAAGTTGTATATCCCCCGCAGGCCCAGCAGGCCCCCGTCCGAGGACGCCAGCCCCTCAAAGGCATACCTGCCCACGTCATACTGCGCCAGCCCGAGCGCCGTCCCGCCGTCCCGGAGGTGCTGGGCCGACACGGCGCTGAACTGAACCTGCAGCGCCGGCGTAATCCGCCTGACGACGAGCGCCTCCAGCTGCGACTGGGGGAGGTAGAGCCTGCCGTACAGCAGCGACGACTCGGGCTTGTCCGTGCCCGGCAGCGTCCGCACGCCCCGTCGCGGCAGCGGCGGCAGCGGCCGGTACGATCGCAGGAGCTCCGGCAGCGGCACCGTCTCCGACTGGGGCGTCAGCAGGACCCGCAGCGGCACCGACGAGAAGAGGTACGAGATGGAGCCGTCGACGACGCCCACGGACCCGAGCTGGTACGACGTCGCAAAGTTGGGGCTCGCGAGCGAGGAGAGCGTGAGGCGGAGACCGCGCGGCGTCTGAAAATCCAAGAGCGCTGCGTGTCAAGCATCAGTCAGCACCCAGCGCGCGCACATGGTTCCACTGCGACGGGGTTCACGGGTTCGCGTACCGTCCGGGGTGGCGTTGAGCGCCGCGTACGTGTTGTCGCGGCTCCAGCCCGTCGCCTCGTAGAACGCGCTGTGGACATAGTCCATGAACTCGCGCATCTCAGCGCGCGGTTTTCATGCTTCCCCCGGGGTTGGCGTGGGTGGTCGCGTCGCGGTTGTGCGGTCTCGTCATCCGACGGGGGTGTTCCGCGATTTCATTTTCCAGCATCAGTGCTGGACCTTGTCGGCAAAGCCCCGGCACGAGCGCCACCCCCATCGTGAGCCTACCCTAGACTTCACTGACATGGCCAAATGATGTGGCATTTGGTTTCTTGCGTTTGCCTCATGGCCACTATATATCTGCAGGCGTCAAGGTGCAGTAACCTACTTTTCTCAGTTCCCTAATATCGGGTTTGCAGCCTCGCTACGGGTCACATGCTTGGAATAGTTCATAATAGTCGCTGCTACGAAGCAATGCGTTCTCTAACATAGGCAGCTAAGCCGAAGCTGGCTGCAAAGAAAGGTCCTCCGTCGCAGCAATATTTGGAATTCCATTTAGCTCCTTCCTCCGGTGTCCGGGGAAAAGAACCTCAATTGACGAGTTGTGGTTGACTACGCAAATCGTCGTTACCTGGTTAATACAGCAGTTGCCAACTTGCCAGCAACACAGCCTGACCCGCTTCCTCCCCCTCGTCCTGTTGACGGGCTTGGACGTTCTTTGGTGAACATTTCCATTGACAAGCCCAGCTGAATTGCCAGCCTGGCTCTACATGTAGCCGCTCTACATGTAGCCAAATCCCGATGCCGTCAGGACATTGCCAGTACAGTGCATCGAAATCATGCATGCATACGCCTCGTAACACCAGGCACCCTCGCCCGGTGACAGTAAACGCCTCCCATCGCCCGTCCGCCAAAATGGGTACCAAGAACGTCAACCATTGCAAGTTGCAGTGCCCTCCAATGCCCCCCGCTGTACGCGTGCATTCCGCAGCAGCTTAACGCTGCGGAGGACTTCGATTTGGGCGAGTTGCGACCGTCGGACACTTCCTCACGACTTGAGGGTCTGAATCAGCGACACGTTGTCGCCCTTGAGCAGAATCTGGCCTGCGGGGAGGTTAGTTATGCTGTCATCAGCGGAACTGGCGAGGATCCGTACCCAGCGGTTTCCGTGACCCGCTGTCGTTGTTATTGACATCCTGAGCAACCTCGATGGCGTCATCAATGACCAGGTTCATGAACTCGTCGAAGCCCTGCGACTTGCGTCAGCTGACTCTCTCACCGGGGGCTGCCAGGGCCACCAACCCGAATCTTGCCCTCGATGCGGATGCTGAGCTGCTCGTACAACCACACGCTAACGGTGGCGTTCTGTAACCGTCAGTAAACATCCACGGCGCCCTAAAACCGAATAGCAAGCTCGCGTGTCCTGCAGAGTCCAAGAAACGTCGCGGCGCGGTGACAGTCATGAGTGAACCCCACCAGCGCTTCCCATTCAGCAGAGCAGTGACGATATGGGTTCTCTCCGACAGCTGAATAGCGATTTGCGCGTCATCAAGACAACATAAATCGGTAGCCAGGCACGGCGACATCCTCCCACTGCCGTCTCTGCTCTCTGTCTGGACGTCGCTCGCTCCGTCGCGCTCTCGAACCTGACGGGCACAGGCGCAGGCACGCGCGCTATCGGCGACTCGGCAGACTCACGGATTGCAAAAGCTTGAAGATCATGTTGCTTTGCAAACCGTCAGCACAGTTTTCACGGCAACACTCGACGTTGGCGGGGCGCATCGCAACGCCGAGGCGAGGGGGCAGCTTTACATGGGTGGCAGCAGCACGCGGCGATTGCCGCCTCCAGGGCGTCCACTCATCGTCGGTTGAGTTGCGGGAGGGCGAGGATCGGGATTGTCTGGTGGTTGCGATCGGCGAGCGGCGAGGGACGTCGTGAAGTTGGTCTGCGGCGCGAGTCTGCGGATGCGGAAGCCAGCTCGAGGTTGACGGTAGGTAGCTCCAGGTGGAAAATTCTGCGGAGGGGCGCAACCTTTATCCGTGCTAAGAGGACACCACAGTCCACAATGCCACCAACACGCCAGACGACCTCGAGCAGCCTGAGATGTAGCCAGATGTTTGCTTATTCGATCTTTTGTACATGTTGAAAGAATCGTCTGGTGCAATTTTGCACAAGTCCAAACCGTGGAATCGTCTACATGACCCTTTCATCAAGACAACTTGTCTTCTGTCATCCTCCACTTTTCGCTCTCGACCACACCCGCAGCTCATTCAACACCCAGATCTTGCGCCTGATACACCCTTCTCCCCTCAAACCAAGTCTCCTTGACCACGCCGCTCGCGAGCTTCTGCGGCGCCAACTCCACATCACACACCACAAAATCCGCCTTGAGCCCCGGCCGCAGGCTCCCGGTCCACCCGTCGGCAAAGCACGACGCCGCCGAGCCGTGCGTTGCGCCCGCCACGGCCTGGCACACGGTGAGCGCAAACTCCGGGTTGACGACGGTCTCGAGCTCCGGCTCGCGGTGCGAGCGCCGCGTCGTCGCGACGTACAGGTTGGGCAGCGGCTGGTGCGGCGCCGTGGGCGCGTCGGATCCGAGGGCGAGCGGCGCGCCGCCGTCGGCAAACTCGCGGTATGCAAAGGCTCGCTTGCAGCGGTGCTCGCCGATGAGGCGCGGCCAGGCGCGTAGGATGGCGGGATCGGCGTGCACCGGCTGGATGGACGCGGTGATGCCCAGCTTGCCCAGGCGCGCGGCGTCGCGGGCAGAGGCCAGCTCGAGGTGCTCTATGCGCGGGCGCCGGGACCTGTCTGTGTTCTTCTCCAGCACGTCGATGGCCATGCGGATGGTGCGGTCGCCGATGGCGTGCAGGGCGACTTGCAAGCCCGCTGCATGGGCCCTGGCGACCAGCGGATGAAGAATGTCTTCGCCCCAGATCGAGTCGGGATTCTCTCCATTGGAATAGGGCTCTGTGAGGGATGCCGTGCAGGCGTCGATGATGCCGTCGCAGATGACCTTGACGCCGACGATGCGGCAGTCCGGCGTGGTGTCGGCGCTGAACTCTTTGGCGAGGGCAGCCGCTCGGTCGACCTGCGCAAGCACCCCGTCGAGCGAGTCCTCTGGCTTCATGAGCCAGTACGCGGCGACCCGCATGCCGGGCAAGCGTCCCTCTTCCTTGCGCAGCTCAGTCAGTGGCTCCCAGATGGTATCGTCCATGGCCATGTCGATCATGCCCGTGTACCCGGCCGCGTTGAAGGCTGCAAGGGCGGCTCGGGTGGCCTCCTTCTTCTCCTCCATGGACGCGACCCTTGCCGCGAATGGCCACATGATCTGGAACACGGCGCTCTCGTTGAAGGCGCCGTTTGGCTTCCCGTTTGCGTCGCGCTGGATTGTGCCGCCGGCTGGGTCTGGCGTGTCCGCCGAGACGTCCATGACGCGGCACACCTCGTCCAGGCCTGCGGTGTTGCACCAGGCCGAGTGCAGGTCCTTGGTGTCGATGAAGATGGGCCGCGGGTCCAGATCGTCGAGCAAGCTAGCCTTGACGCCGTCTGGCGTCATCGAGTGCGTCCAGCCGCGGCAGAATATCCGCGGGACATCAGGATGCGACTCTGCGTAGTTTTTGACCTCTGCCCGGATGTCGTCGAGGGACTTGCAGGCGTCGAGGCTGACTTTCTTGAGCGACTGCCCGATGAGGAGGAGATGCAAGTGTCCGTCGATGAAGCCGGGCAACACGGTCCGTCCCTGCAAGTCCTGGACCTCTGCGCCCGCTGCCGTGGCGGTGGTTACGGCTTCGTCCGTCTCCGAACCCACGTGCTGGATGACGCTGTCCTTGATCACCAGACATGCGGCGAAGCTCGGAGCTTGGCCCGTCCCATCCGTAGATGACTGATACACCTTGGCATTGAGCAGGACCGTCAGGTCTTGCCGAGTCTGGGGGTCGCCCATGTTGAAGTCGATGTCGTGAGCTGTTGATGCGGCGACCATGTACGTCCGGCTACGTGAGGCACCTCGGTCGGCTTTGTGCACAAGGCGATGGTTCCCGGTTCTGATCCGAGCCGACGTGGCAGAACTGACAGACGTTCGAATTGGGGTTTGTTCAACCGGTTTGAGCACGGATCGGAAAGCAGCGGATTTGGCGTTATTTAACAGCTTCCCTCAGCCCCTCGTGTCAACCAGCGTTGAATCATGTGGTTCGGGGTAGATTCTCCAGGTCGGCCGTCATCGGCGTCTGCTTCACAGCCACGAGGAGGGTGGCATCGCCAAGGCGGAGGAATGGAGGGGGCTGCAGGACGCTGTGCGTCTGTTGCACAGAGATGTGACACCAGAAGCGACAGTCCGTGTTTACATACTTGCATCTGTTGAAGACTCATATTCACCCACCCCGATTTAACTAGACGCATCACCATTTCAGCTCTCAACCGCATTCATCTTTGGACAGCCTCGGCGCCGCCCGCTCCTCGACCAGCTCCGCCATCCTGTCCGCCGTCTCGGTCCGCAGCGCCCTGAGCCCGCGAACCACGCCCTCGCGGTCCCGCGGCATCAGCTCCTGGCTCATCTTGACCTTGCCCTCAAGGCGGTGTATGGCAATCTCGACGCCGACGATGAGCCTGCGCGAGCGCGCGACGTAGCTGCGCGGCGCGTCGGCGACGGTCCACGCGTCGGCGCCCGCGTAGCCCATGATGCCCGTCTCGCCCATGCGCGCCAGGTCGCCGAGCTGCTGCATCAAGAAGTCGGCCGTGGCGGGCGCGTCGGCGTCGTAGTGTATCCGCGCGCGGCCGTAGACCTGCGCGGCCGCGTAGTTCCACGTCGGGGCCGTCTTCCTGTCGCCGGCCATGGTCTCGGCGTAGAAGTTTGTGGTGATGTAGTGCTGCACGGGGGAGGTGAAGACGACGAGCACGTCCTGCTCGAGCACGTTGCTCCCCGACGACGAAGGGTCGCTGAGCGCCTCGACGAGGGCCTGGCTCTGGGGGTTCTGCCGCGCCATGTGGCCCCTCAGGCGGCCGAGCTCGGTCTCGCTGGATTCGTCGTCGATGTCGAGGAGAAAGGGGATGTGGGTGGACTGAAGCAGCGGAAAGGACGACGACGGTGAGGGAATGGCCGTCGTCATGAGGCCCAGCGGGTTGGACCGGATGAACTGCCGCAGGGCTGGGATGCTGAGCTCGGCGTGGTCTTTGCGAAGATGCATGGCGGCGGTTGTATCTGTTCAATGCTGTGCGGGTACGTGTAGAATCTTCAAGGCATGTCAAAATACGCGGGTCAGCCTGAAGTCGTCGGGATGACGCCCATCAGCATCCGTCCCATGACGCACGGTCAGCCTCGGTCAGGCCTCGAGGAAGCAACGACGAGGTCCGATGTCCGGACGTCAGCGTCATCTCTCTCGCAGTGCCCAATCCAATAGCTCGCAAAAGAATGTCCTGAAGCCCAACCAAGGCCGTGATGATGGAGAGTGTGGAGACTCGCCCTGGGGAGGAAGCTCGAGGCGCCTCCTGGGAAGGAAAGCCGAGCCGCCGACGCCGAGACAGCGAACCACAGCACGGCTTGCGACTACAACAATGAATAGGTTGCCCGGCGCTCTGGTTGATAAACAGCATCACCGCCGTGTCTTTATTCCATCGCTGGCCCAGACCATGCTTCAGGGCAGCAGACCAGATGGTGAAGCTCCCCGCTGACTAACAGACAATGGACTCCCTCGTTGCGGAACCTCGACGGCTTGACGGCCTCGCTCGTCACGTACGAGACCGCGAGCAGCACCCATCACCCGCCCTCCGCCACAGACCGCCCGATGGACCGCAGCCCCAACGGCTGCTGGACGTGCCGCATCAGGCACCGGAAGTGCGACGAGGCGCTCCCAGCCTGCCGCGAGTGCAGCGACAGAGGCATCCCCTGCCACGGCTACGGCCAGAAGCCCGAGTGGGCCGACGACAAGGCCCTGCTGGGCGCGGAGCTCGCGCGCATCAAGCGCATCGTGAACAGGAACTTCCGGCGCACCCGCAAGCAGCAGCAGGCCGAGCTGTCCCACGGCCGCCGCTCCGCACCGCCGCCGGCAGAGACGCACGCAAACGATGCGCCTGACGCACATGTCGGGGGCTCTGCCGCGACCCCAGGGCCGCACCGGGAGATGGCCTTTCGCGAGGCCCAGCTGCTGGTGCACTACCTCGACTACATCTTCCCGCTGCAGTACCCCTACTACACGGACGAGCCCGCACTCGGCGGCCGCGGCTGGCTCTTCTGGCTGCTGATGAAGCGCGGCGCGCTGCACCAGGCCGTCCTCACCCTCGCCGCGCTGCACCACGACACCGAGTTTGCGCACGCGTCGACGAACCGCGCGTCGGAGCTCATCGGGTACCACACCAACGCGCTGCAGCGGCTGCGGCAGGTCATCTCCGAGTGCGAGGTGCACCGCTTCGCCGAGAACCGTGAGCAGCTGGTCGAGTTCCTGGCCTGCGGCTCGGCCCTCATCAGCTTCGAGGTAGGGTCCCCGGCGAGAGGTCTGTGATCGGGGGCTGATGAGCCGGGCAGCTCTTTCGAGGCGGCGAAACGAACTGGCAGCCGCATCTCTTTGCGCTCGTCTGTGTTGTTAATAGGATGTCGCCCGATGCCGTGGCTCGCGGGGGCGCGGACATGGACCAGCCGCTGCTCAACGGCATCGACCTGGCGCAGCGGTTCTTGGTGACAAAGGTCATCTGGCTGGATGTTCTAGCATCCACCGCGACGGGCACGGCGCCGAGGACGAATTTCCGGGAGTGGCTCAGCCTCGAGGAGATTGACATGACGCGCGTCATGGGCTGCCAGAGCTGGGCCATGCTGGCGATTGGCGACTTGTCGACGCTCGCGTTTCAGGAGGCAGATCCTGATGCTGAGCCGGATTACGCGAGACTACGAGAGATTGAGAGGCGACTGGAAGAGGGCCTTGAGGGTCTCGACTCGGATACGGTTTGTGCTGGCATCGGCTTATCCCAAGACCTGAGTTGTTGACACATCTCAGCTACGGCCGTTGCCGATAAGTCACGCGCTCACCAAGGTCTTTGCAGCCGCCGCCCTCGTCCAGCTACGCACAACCATGCCCGGCGCCGGCTTCTCCGGACGGGACATCCGCCACTCCGTGTCGAGAACCATGGATGCCCTGCGCAAGCTCCCACCGTGGGCGTCCGTTCGCGGCTTGGCATGGCCCATCTCCGTCGCTGGGGCCGTCGCGGCGCCGGAGCAGCAGTCCTTTTTCGAGGACCTGCTGCAGCGCGTGCTGCAAAAGGCCGGCTCGGGGTTCACGAACTGCGGGACGGTGCTGCGGGTGCTCAGGCGGTGCTGGGAGCATAGGGGGGCGTATCCGGACGAGGTGTGGACGTGGCGGGATGGGATGGCGGATATGGGCATTTGCGCGCTCTTGGTGTGAGAAAGTGATTTTCCGCGTTACGAGGATGAGTATCCAGCTGGCGTGTTTCGATGTGCACGTGGAGTCCAAGAGCCGTGTCAAGCAAGGTCTTGTATTGAATGTATCCAGTGCGCCATTAGCATGTGCCCGAGTGGTACTGCAAACATCTTACGCGGCAACGAATGGGGACAGCGCATGGCCGTATCGACCAGGGATCACAGCATCCTGGACGCGCAGTCAGCACAAGTTCTTCGGTCAATGGTGGAGAACAAGACAGCGATTGCGCGAGGCAGTCAGACAACGGGCGAAACCATTTGCCCACAGACAATATCCACATAACAGTTCGGTACGGCGAGTGAATCCAATATCGTCATTCGGCGGGGGGTGAAGACGAGGAAGGGAGGCGAGGTCAAGACTTACACCACAACACGGGGTGGAGGCACCGCCGGATGGAGCGACGAGATATTTGGGATCTTGTTGAAGAGGTGGAACTCTGGACTCTGGAGACGCTTGACGACATGCTAGATCAGCTCGAGGGCCTCTTGGCCGTGAGTTACATGGTTGGCTGTTGAGCTCGACGAGAACAATCTGCGGCCACGGCTGGAGGCTTGTTCAAGAGAGGAAATCTAGGGGCAGGGAGCATTTTGTAGTTCCTGGACAGTACGTGCAGAACCCCTGAAGAGGCTGTTAACCTCGTGAAGCCAGCGCTACCGTCGTATCCCTCGTGTCCTGCATCAACTCGGAGTTGCGGTGCCTTATTGGCTGTCGGCGTGGTGTTGCAAGACGGCGTGTTGAGTCACTCGCCGGAGACTATGTGGGGCCCCGACAAGACGCACGGCATCCCGCGTGACCGATGGATGGCCGGGGCTACGCGTCCCCCTCTAGGCGTGAGTTTGTAAGCTAACACGACCACCAGGCCCGTGCCCGGCATCGAAGCCTCCATCAAGTTCAAAGTCGAAGGCTCAGCCAACCTCGGCACAGGATAAGATCACCGACCCACGGCCCCTGCTCGCATGGTTCGAGGCCAACTCGCGTAAGCCGATGGCTGACTGCGGCCGGGCGCTCAAGGAGCATGGCCTCTGGGTCATCACGAAAACATACTCGACCAGGCGCTGCGCGATAGCCATGACCAACTCCGGCTCTAGCGAGGCCACCGTTGGTCTTGCCGTGGACGTGCAGGGCTTCGTGACACTGGGGCCGAGAGCTCATGGCGCAGTTCGCGGACCCACGCGGCTACGACGGCGTACGAAGACGACCAAGGCGTCGTGGTGTTTATCTGCGGGATATACGTCACTAAAAGCCTGCTGCCGGGGAGACTCAGGGCGGCAGACAGGCGGGAGAAGCAGCAGTTTCTACGGGTGGGCGGGCGGACGGAGCCGTTTACCATTCGCACCGTTGACGCAGACGGGTCCGAGGTGCTGCTGGAGCTGGACATGTACGAAGGGAAATACCAGCAACTTGCATTTAGCTGGCTGGCTAGCTACCTGATGCCTGTCGCAGAAACAGCCCTCCTAGCGCAGCCCTCGAATATATACAGTCTATGCGCCCTTTCGGGCCGAAGAGCGCACTCCGTAAAAGGTATCGTAAACGAAGGCGCCTGAGATATTCTTCTACTTCTTCTACCTGAAGCCGGGTGCGCGGTTGCGACCGTTCTTCCATACCTATCAAGAATTACGAGCTATGATTATCCGTCTAGGCATGCGTCGTTGATATCGATGTACGGGCCAGCCGGGTGTAGCTCTGGCGCGAGTACGAATCGAAACTGGAATCGGCCGCCAGGGAAAGGCATCACCGGCTGAATGTCGAGCTGCAGGGCGTGCTGCCCACGTTGGATGCAACGGCCGAGGTCGACAAGATGGACGAAGCCACAAAAGCGTGCTTTCAGCGTCCCGAGCCGCGCGAACGCCTTCGAAACACGGCCGAGGCCATTACTGCGTCGACTTTCTATCCCGTATTCGTTGGCAGCAAGAAACTCGCCAAGGAACACTATTCGATCGGGAACACAATCTTCTGCCAGCTCCAGGAGGAACATCAGCTGCCACTGCTCGAGCGCCTCCGGGACTCTGGCTGCGTCTTTCGCGTCCATCGGAGCGTGTGTGCGAGAAACCTTGAGCACCAAGCCGCACTCTTGGAGCAATCTCGAGTCTTCAAGCGAGATATCGAGTGGGACACGACCGTGGAATGCGGTCCGGCTCACATATGCCGGGTATTCGGGTATTCGCCATCGGCGGCGGAGGCGACAGAAGCGAGCCCAGATAAGACGTCGGCGCGCCCGCGACAATACGACATCAATGGCAGCACAGTGACCTCTTGTGCCACTGCCCCTTGACTTTATTTTTTGATTACTACGTATTGACCAAGAAAAAAAACGCACTTTCCTGGGCCCTTGTGATCCCTCTTTTCGTCTCGTCTCGTCTCGTTGCTCTTGGCCTCTGGTGTGCGCGTTCTCCCTCAACAACTTATGCCATGCGTTATTTTCTTCTTTTGCTATATATGATGCGTCTTTCCTTTTAACCATATATAGCAGAAGAAGAAAATAACGCACTATACGATGCGTTTTTTATTCTTTTACTATATAAGTCGCTCAGTTATAACTTGGTCTATTATATTATAAAGTATAACGTAGAGATACTTCTCCCTCCTCTAGTAGCTTTCATCCTTTATTATCTAATACTACTAACTTTATACTTATGGTTCATTCTATTGGTTCATTCTATTAAATCTTTAATGAAGTGCGGACTTACTGTTATCTTAGTTACCTTCTTCGCTACTGCCTTTGCTAACTTACCCGTGGTTACTCTTTGGGGAGCAAGTAAAAATAGTCCTTAATTATAACCTTAACTCTTGGTAAGGGTAAGAATACTAATATTTTCTCTTAATGGATAGACATGTACTACATATGACAATATGTGTAGAATTCCTAGACGGCGCGAGGATATTTACAAGGCATTTCTGGTTGGGCAGCAAAAATGGGAATGGACAGTCCCTATCCCCTGTAACACTCAACACGGTAAAGATGTAAGCTCCATATAATCTAAAATAAGTCGTAAGCTTCCTAGGTATATTTATACTAACTATTGTAAAATATATAGTGTCAGAACGATGGCGATGAATGCTCCTATCGTGACGATACTAAAATTGCACTTTGTTATGTAACAGGCAAAGAGAAACACCAAGCGGGTAGAAGGCTGGGATAGAGGGTAAATATAGAAAACTATGAAAAGTGGAGGATGACGTATCGGGCGGGAAGGACAGACCCTGGTCCTACATGGCCTAGGGTAGAGTTTATTGGCCATGTGGTATCGATTCATAAGACTATTCTGCCAGAACATCACCCTTGGACTTGCCGTAGGAAGCGTGAGATGACTCTGGAGCAAGGCCACAAGCAACGACCAGAGTAAAGTTCGCCAGACTATAGTATACGGACCACGGCCGGGCGTTTTCCTGGCATAGACTTTGACTCCCAGCTCATTTATAAACGCGTCATGTCCGAGGCTCGGATTTCTGGTCCTGTGCCCGTGTCGGACAGGAAGCGTCAGTGAAGCGGCATGGCGTGACGCTCCTCTGACGCCTGCAAGGCGACGACGAGCGGTTGAGTGTGCCGTTTCAGGGTGTGAGGCGGACCTGACCAGGGAGGAGGAGGTGGGCACTCTGAAGGACTATTTTGCACGGCCCGAGTTTCGCAGCGGCTCGTCCGAGTCCGACCAAGGTCGTCGCAGTGTTGACTCGGCGTTCTCGAGGCCGGGGTTGAGACTCGGGGTGAGACAGCTGCGAACCAAGATCCGGAGTCCTCGAGATGTTGGCAAGCGGTTCTACGGCCATGTTTACGACAGGTGCGTAAATGAGGACGTCCAGAGATGCGACGATGCTGCACTCGAGTGGGCCGGCATGCACGTCGCTCCGATGACGCAACCACAGCCCACGCTCACGTAGCAACGCAGACATTTGACCAGCAGGCCGGTCTCGCAGACGGCGGCCGATAGCTGCCTTGTACGCCGTGCATCGTCGCAGCCCAACGTGGACGGTGCGGACCTGCACGGCTGTACATGCTCGGGCAGTCCCGCCGCCGGCATCAAGGAAACGCGGGCGGCAACCGAGTGGCAACCGGCGGTCCATGCCACCATTCCACTCACCATGTGCAAGCGAGTCTACACGCGGGAAGGGTAAGAAGCGGAGGTGAGGGCTCACCGACAGGGCGCTCGGCGGCGCCGTGTCGGCCCCACTTTCAGATGGTCGCCGCCCGAGAGTTGCCGGCAGCCGCCGACGCGGAACGCACGCGGAGCAGCCCGGGCTGCAGGTGGCGTGATGGCACCGTGCTGGCGGCGGTGGCGTGGCGTCGGGTGTTTGAGCCGCATCGGATGATTTCCCCTGGGTGGATGAGCCACGGAATTCGAACCCGAAGGCCGAGCCGATACCGAATGCGCTCGACTTGGTATTACACACATGTATTTCGTATTAGTGACTCCGTGTGCACACACACCTGTACGAAAGACTTCCAAGCCTCGCCGTCGCCGAGCCGCCGCCCTCCGACGTCGGAGCCGACGCGCCGTCAAGACTCGCGACTCAACGTCGCCCTCCGCATCCCGGAGCATTCTTCAGGGGAGCGCCGCTGCGCACAGTCGCAGAGTGCAGTGGAAGCCATGCCCATCGCATCACATGTCTGCGCGGCGCTGTGCGAGCACGTAGGTGCCGGCTGCACGGTGCAGGATGCGGTCCTCGCGCCCTCTCGGAACAAGCCGAGCCACCATGTCGTGCTACGAGTATCCGTACTTGGGCCTGATCTGCACAGAGCCGCAAAGCGCCAACTCCAGTGCCGCCTCTCACGAGGCTTGTTTGGCGACTGTGACTGGAAACGCTCAATTCACGCAACACGGAGCAGTCCAGATGCCGTGGAGCATGCCGCGCGTCACAAACGCACCCTGCTGGCTGGTGGCTCGAGGCAGGATGCTTGAGAAGAGCAAACCTGGAATGTTATGCTCCAGCGACACGAGGCGCCTAGCCAGGGCGGCCGGCGAATCATCTGCGGCCGACGGCTCGCCTGCTGGCGCTGTTGGCCGGGACTGCATGACGGCCATTTCCCAAGCACTGGAGCCCGAGACGGCATCGGTGGCCGTGCTGGCCAGTGCCTCAACTACACTAATACAGGGCTGAATCTGATTTATTAATGCAGCTGTGGCCTGCTCTGCTGATTCGTTGGCCGCGCCCTTGACCGACCGTGATTGTCAATGACAAGACGGCAATGCTCTAGTTGCGCTGCATGCAGGTGAGAGGAGAAAAGACTCTCGTGCAGCCTATTCGGGTCCGTCGGCGCATCAACAGCCGCCAGTGAGTCGACCAACTCGCGTCTCTGGGACTCGATGCCGTTATGTCATTCCATTAGGTTCGGCTCTGCGCGTGCACCGGCCAAGGGCGTCGTCGACATGGCGCATTCTGCATGGCGCAGGCCGTGGCTCGCACGCAATTCTGCGCCGTCGAGGCGTGTCACGATGCCACGATGCCTCCATGGCCGTGCGCGGATCGAGGCCAGCACCATCAAGGTCGGCTGGCCACTCATCCGTCCCATGCCATTGCCATTGCGCAATGCCTCCGTCAGAGGCAGGCAGATCCGAGTCATTCCCACACGTGCATGCAGCATGCGCAGCGCAGCCCACCCGCTGCAGCAGCGCTCGCGGTGGAGCGCTGAAGAGCCTTTCCAGGGGTTGCATGGGGGTCACATGGGCGGCTCGGCCCCGTTCGCCGTCGCTGGGCAGGCAGCCTGAGGTAGGTACAGGTACCCACCCTGCTGGAAGTTGCCCCTAAAAAATCGAGCGTGGTCCAGCGACGCCCTGCCCGTCGACAGCTATGACACATAGATTTGCGCCGTTGACGGCGACATATAAGTTGGCGATGCCCTCTTGTCTCCGTGTCTGGTTGCATCGAGTGCCGTCAGTGGGGAGTTGCGTACCTGGCCTTGACGTCGATCCCACCACGCACACACACGCCTGCGCGGCTCGACCACCACGGAGCCGAGCGACGACTACCTGGGCAACAACCGACCAGCGATACCGACAGTCAATCTCTGCAGTGCATCGGCACTTGATCCCTGGACGTCGCCAAGCTCCATCCCCTCTCCCTCTGGCCCGCTGCGGGTTCGTGGCGTCGACAGCAAGCACGCCGACGCCTGGTCGTGTGCCCCTCCTCGTCGCAACGCCGAGACTGAAAGGAGGGGTCCAGCAACTCCCGTGAGAAGGAGGCACGAAGAGCACAACGGGGGCGAGACGTCAAGGAGACAAGCGAAGGAACGACGACCACCGCTCCCCCAGCCTCAGCCTCAACCTCGCCCGCCATGCCTCACCGCGTCGCCAACTTCCTGCGCTCCTCGTCGGGCAGCATCTCCCACATCACGAAAAAGGCGACGGGCAGCAGCAGCAGCAGCAGCAGCGGCGGCGGCAGCGGCAGCGGCAGCGGCAGCTCCTCGCGCAACCACTCCGCCAGCACCAGCCCCTACGCCTCCGACTCGGACGACCATCCCCATGCCCATGCGCAGGCCGTCAAGATGCCCGGGCACCGCCGCCTGTCGCTGCCCTTTGGCCGCTCGTCTAGCAAGGAGCGCCAGGAGCGC